>SCDT01001762.1:0-19180 GCA_004143765.1 Drosophila melanica
TATATATATAAATATATTTTATATAGAAGTATCAAAAAATATGTGTATACACATATATCGTTTATGTATTTACTCACTTAGTTTATATGCAAATTAGTTAAATGACATTTTGTGTATATTTCGCAGAAGAGAGAGCGAGAATTTAATTGTGTGGCAACAAAAGAAGCTGCAGCCCACTTGGCTGCATCCAAACTATTGTTGCAGTCACAAACTGCATGTGGAAATAGACAAGATGAGAACTTATTTAGCACGCTTAATTAGTAGGAAACAGAAACAAGCAAACTGAACTGAAGACTGACAACAACAACAACGCAAACAGCAACAACAACAACTACAACAAGAGCGACAAGTGTGTGCGCACTTCCGCCGACAATTGTGCCACTAAAAGCTCGGCAAGCTGCTGCCGAGGAGGAGGTGTGCGGGGACTGCGGCAGGACCCGTCGCTCGCACCCGCTCGAGCAGACAACTGTCGCAACTGTCACAGGGTCCTCCTCGGCTAATGATGTCAAATTACTTGCGGGCATTTTTATGTCATAATTAAACTGCAACAAGAGATTTTCGAGTAGCGTCAGCGCCATTCAAATTGCAACCAGCGTCGAAAAAGGAATACTAGATACCCTTTTTAATACCCTGTACTGTGCCCTAATTTTGAATTTAAAACCATATTTAAGCTTAACTGCTGAAACTGCACTTTAATAATTAATTTCTAATAATTGTTATATTTCTCAAAAAATAATTATTGGTTTTTCACTTTTTTTTATATTAATTATACAACAAAATAAAAAATAAAGAAAAATCACGTATTAAATGTTTATTAAAGTCATGAATGTTTGTATTTTATTTACTCTTATTTACTTGTTTTTTTTAAGTATATATTCATATTAATACACAATTCATTCATACATTCGCTTCCGAACTTTTCAGGGTATCATTCAGTCGTGTATGCTGCAGTTTACCACTTGTTTTTAGATGCACAATTGTTGCAGCAATTGCATTCACCCACCCACCCCCTTCTTGCCTCGTTAACATACTTAAATGCACACAACAACTGAGCCAGTCCCCTGCATAGGCATAAAAATAAACACACACAAACACACTCACACACACACACACTCACACACACACACACACACACAGAGCTTGGTCGAGTGCCAGCAAGTATGCAATATGCTTTTCCCATTGCCACTAATTACAACGTGCCGCGCTGTCGTATGAGCAGCATCTGCTCTCTAGCTCTCTAGTCCCGTTCTCGTTGTTGTTTACAGTTACTCGTGCTGTTGTTGTTGTGTAGTGCGCTTTGTTTGCCGGTGCTAGCCTCAAGGGGGCCAAAATCTAGGATATGCCCATTTAACCCTGTTTCTTATAAAATTCTGTCTCGAATACGTCAAAATGCTTATCAGCACCAATATCTAAAAGCTGATAACAACGTTGTAGTCAGGCGTAACCGACTGCGCGATACTCGTTCACAGTATTCACAGCTATAAAAACATCGATAGTAAGAAAATTGGAAGAGTTATCGTTGTTTTGAAATAAACTTGATCTGCGTATGGAATCTTCGAACCAAATGAGTCCAAGATCAGCTATCAAGCTTTTGCAGTCTCTCCACGCATTCATACAGACGAACAGGCAGACAGACAGACAGACTAACAGGCGGGCATGGCTAAATCGACTCGGCTAGTGATGCTATTCAAGAATATATATACACTATGGGGTCGGAGATGCGTACTTCTGCCTGTTACATACATTTGCACTAAACCATTATACCCTTTTTTACCCATTTTCAATGGGTTCAGGGTATAAACAGTCGAGAACAATCTTAACTATTTGTTACTATTTTGAAAAATTATGAGTTTTTAGAATTTTTACAAAATTATTTTCACAAATCTACTCCATTCACTTTTTGAACGAGTGTAGATACTTTTGTACTACGCGACCGCAATGGATTTTTGTGGTCACTCACCAACCAGCTACCCACATTAAAAAACAAACACAAAAATCAAGCTACATTTGTGACGTCACCGAATACAACTATATATATACATATATATATACATTTATATAAGGTCTTTTGCGTATTTTGGCACCACGCGTTCGAGCTCTTGTCGTGCATTCACCGGAAACGCGTGGCCATTATCAAACCAAATAGCACTGGGCATCAGTTATAGCCCAATGTACTACTCCTGTAGATCCTCCGCCCCGAACCCCCAATCAGAGGTGGGTTACCTTGGACAACAGTTCAAACATTGGCAACTGGCGATGGCCATTGACAATGGTTAAAAATTGTTGTGCTCTTACCTGGTTGCCGGCAACAAAAGGATGCCTTTTTTTAAACATATATATATATATATATATATNATATATATATCGCCATATATATTTTATTGCGCTGGTAGTCGATAGGAAATGAAAATTGTTTTATGCGGTTACGCCAAAAAGTATGCAATGTGCATTTTTTTGCCAGCGGGCAACTGGCCCCGCAAAAAGTTTAAATAAATATTTGATGAAATGCACAATTTACATGACACCCCCCTCAACCGCCCCCTTTCCTCGCCCACCGCCCACGTAAGCCGTGAGTTAAATGTATGAATACATGGCCTATAGCCCGAAACATTTACTTATTTGAAATACACTTTGAGGTGCAGCTGACGCCACATCCGCTGCCCGAACTCGATGCCCCATACAATTAAACTAATTTTCGTTTATGCACGACAACTTATTCTGCATCCAACAACAACAACAACAACAACAACTTGTCCTTTGCCTGCACATGTCAATCGCCAGAGCCATCGATTTAATTTCGCGAAGACGAAAACGGCAGCTGCTGCTCATCAGTTTCTTATTTACAAAAGAAATCATGCAATTTGCATTTGTCTCTTTTGGTGGCTCTGTTTTGTTTTTGGGGACGTCAAGTACAGTCAAAGCTCGCCCCGCACAGTGGTGCCAACAGTATTAGTTCGGTCTTCAAAAATGTGGGGGGACAAATGCATAATCACTGGTAAATACACACACTAATTAGGAAATTCACGGCTGTTCTGTGATATTCCTTTATGCCAAGTTCCTTATATTATTATATTCTTTAAAAGAGCTCGAAAAGTGCGAACACAAGTTGTCTCGCTCACACACACATGTAGTACGTAAGCTTGTAAGCAACGTCAATTTCATTCTGAGTCGAGCAGCGAAATAAAGCAAAAGTGCGAGTCTATACGGGGCATTTTGATCAGTTCTGTGAAACGGTCTTCTACTAAAATAATTATATCAATTTCAATAATTATAAACAATTTTTATTTCGATTTTCTCAATATAATAGATTTCGCTTTAGAGCTGTGGAATATTTTAATAATAATTGATATGCTTTATTTGTATCCAAAAAGCTGATTTTAAATTTAAAAATAAAATCTTGTTTTCATATGCACAATTTTATTAAATTGCTGTCTTGCAATTTGGTTTAGCTTGATTCGATTTTCATCTTATTAAATTGAATACAACTGCAGACGCGTACCACTGTGCGAGGGGCCAGCTGATTTGCATCCAAACGAAGCCGGAGCCACCAACCAAGTCAAATTGCCAAGCGCTGTGCGGATTAATTCATTACACAAACCCGTTCAGCACAAGAAATAATAACAACAATCAACGTGGAGCTGCCAACTCAGGGCAGGCAACCGAGGGCTCAGTAGCAGGTCGCTGGCAACGCTGCCAATCTTTTTTTTTCTTATTTCTTTTTGTATTCTTTTTTTTGTGTCTGTTTATGCCATACTCTTTGCTTTTTAATGCCCTCGACAACTCATTTGAATTTAGTTTTCATTTAATTTAATTTAATTCGCTTTTGGCTTTGCGCTTCTTTCACTTAATTTTGTTGGTTTTTTTGTTTGCTTTGTTGTTTCTTTGCTCTCTGTTGTGGTTTTCCTGCTGCTGACCATGATGATGATGCCTGATTTTCATTAGTTTTTTCCTTATAAGTTTCAAATCGATAACGAGCATTCGTCGAAATCATATACATATATGATTTGCCACTCGACGTAGTGGGTCCACCACCACCAACACCACCACCACCATCAGCAGCTCTCTTAATCCGAAACACAGACCAGTGGCCAGCGGACCAGTTCTTTGGCCGCCCATCTGCCTGCCTGGGTGAAGTGGCAGCGTTGTTGTTGTCTGGCATGCGCATTGACTGCGCTTAGCCAGCGGGCCAAGGAACAGTTGTGAGTTATGTAAAGCGGCGCTGCAATCACATAAATTATTTGCTTTGTTTTGCTTGATTACAAGCGAGCCTGTCACTTGCACTGAACTCTCGCTGGACATCCAAGCGATAAGGATGCTATTATTGTGTGCCAGACATAAAATCAATCAAGTAGCAACTGATTTGAACAAAATATATTTTCAAAAATGCATATATTTAAACAATATGCGAAATTAACATAGAGGACAAACCATGACCAAAATGCCATCAAACCTGAAAATCGGTTCAGTTTTGCCAAAGTTATGGGAGCTTGATATATGGAAGCTTTGGATCCAAAATCTTTGCATGTCCAAATTTTTGTTAATTTTGGCATGATTTTTGACCAAAAATTTGGCACTCTCAAAATGTTGGTTTTATGCTTTTTGTGTTCAACACAATCCATTACAAATATGAACTTGTTATTCTACAAGAATTTTTACCAAAAATTTAAAAAAAAATGTATTTTTATGCACAAATTTTAAATATATATATTTATTCCAGAAGACAGACCATGACCAAAATGCCATCAAATTCGAAAATCGGTTCAGTTTAGCCAAAGTTATGTTGAAGTTTGAAATATAGGAGCTTAGGATCCGAGATCTTTGCATGTCCTATTTCTTGTAAATTTTTGCATAATTTTTGACCAAAATCATAAAATCACTTTTAATGTTGCTTTTACACTTTTTGTGTTCAATAAAATCCATAAAAAAAATAAACTTTTTATTCTACAAAATTTTTTTGTTCCAAAAATTTAAAAAAAAAGTGTTTATATTATTAAGGCACAAATTTTATATATAGACTTATTTTAGAAGACAGACCATGACCCAAATGCCATCAAATATGAAAATCGGTTCAGTTTTGCCAAAGATATGTTGAAGTTTGAAATATAGAAGCTTTGGATCCAAGATCTTTGCATGTCCTATTTCTTGTAAATTTTTGCATAATTTTTGACCAAAATCATAAAATCAGTTTTAATGTTGTTTTTACAATTTTTGTGTTCAATGCAATCCATAAAAAATATAAACTTGATAAAGAAAGTTTTATTTTCAATAATGCACAAATTTTAAAGATTTCTAGAGAAATTGAAAATTGGTTTAGTTTTGCTAAGGTTATGTGAGGATGGAATATATCAGCTTGTTTATCCATTTATTTTTCTTGATAGAGTGAAACCTTTAAGAAAACTGAAATATTTCCTTTGAGCATATCCTGTGTACATGTCTTCGAACCCCTTTCACAAGATTTTCCAATTTTAAGCGGCGCACAAAGACAAATTAGCATACGTTTAGAGCTAGCCGAAGACAACAATCTATCTAATACTGGGACCCCTGCACAGCCCCTGCACCCTTTCACGAAGATAACAACGAAATTAACCCTTTTGGGGAGGGCTGTCATCGTTGGTCGTTGGTTGTCGTCGTCGTCTGGCCGACACATAATTAAAATGCATAATTATGCCGAAAATGCGACAACATTTCAGGCCAAATTACGACAAATGCTGGCGCCGCATTTACAAATGCAAATCAATTGACGGCCACATACTCGGGTGGCTAGCAGGGTGGGAGGGGGCCTGTCTCAAGTAGGCAGCCGAAGAGAGAGTCCGGCGACGGGCATTATCACTGGATGCGCAGCGGTACCAAAAAATCTACTTCTGATTAGCATAAAATTTCATTCGACAAAAGTTTATTGAGTTTTGCATTAATTGTGGACCGGGCGGAAACCCTTTAAGATGCGGCCGGCCCGGCCCGGCGGGTGGTGCGGGCGTGCGGTGTCGGTAAGGTGCGTAGACAATTAATCTCAAAATTGGGCAATATTTGACTTTTGTAGTCCTCGCAGCCATCATCAACTTCATCATCAGCTGGCTTTTTAATGGCCAAATTTGAATTGCTAATATCCGGTTTTGGGCGCTGGTTCTGGCCGTTTTTGGGGTTTTTGATGTTGACATATCGAGCCAAATAACATAATGAACGCTTTACTGCAGTTTTGCATATTTGCCCCGCTATTGCTAACCAATATTTTTAATAATATGCACCAACATTTTATATCAACAATTCTTTGGCTGTTTAAATTAAATTGGTCACAGCTCTAATTAGTATTTGTTGTAATTATTTTAGCGCACAGGTTTCAACAGCGTTCAAGAAAAAGAATAGCGATATAGTTTTATATGGAAATTGGTAGATTAAGGTTTTTATTCAGCGTCATTCGGTGACGTTCTTCACTCGGCAAACATGCCACAAAGCAAAGCTTAAGATAATACTAAAACTACAACTAGGTTGCCAGATTGTTACTTTGTAATACTAAATAGGGTCACATTTCAACAGTATTATATTTTTAGCATTGAAGCAAAATAATTATTAATTCGAGTTTTCTGTACCTCTAATCGAACTCAGTGGTAGTAATAGCAAAATTGATAACCTTTTTCAAAATGTGTTTAATATTTGGACAAAAGTTTGGCAAAAGAGTGGCAGTAATGTTATCAAATTGATTAACTATATATATCTATAAAAAAAAAATAATAATAATTTTCAAAAACATTTTCGAGTTTTTAAAGACAATTCATCTCGCAACTCGGCTTGTAATAAATTCATGCTGGCTACCAATTTTGCTAATTAGAAAATTACATTTTGGGACGCGCGCTAATTTCATGGCAAACAAATTAGAGCAGCTCAAGTGGGCACTGGCTGGAAGCTGCCCGTGGGCTTTGACACAATCTAATTGCATACTTTGGGGCGCATAACTTGGCACTAAAATTACCCTCTAACCTATTTTGCCAGCTGCCGCTGCAGCCGGCAGCCCATAATGAAGGATGCGCTGCCGCGGATGCAAATGAAGCTCCGCAAGATGCCAGCAGCCACAAGAGCAGCTGCCTGACGGGTTGCATAAGCAAATGCCAAAGGACACGCCGCCCCAGCGCGTCAAATTTTGTTACTTGCCACACGCCGCTGCACGGCTGCACAGCGGAGGTCAGAAAGGTGTGCAGCAACTATCTCCAGAGCATCATCATTATCACCATCATCACTATGATTACGGCACGGCCACTGCGCGCAGCTTCTAGTTAATTGCACGAATTTCATTTTGTGCAAATTAACAGCAATTTTAGTTGGGGTCACCCAGCGAAAGTTGCAGGTGAACAGCGGCATCCACAAGGATGCGCGCCAAGTGGCTGTGAAGGAGTATCACGTTAAGTGCGCTTGCTGCAGGACAGCAGCAGTTGCTGCAAGTATCGTTTCAGTAAAATAGACATCGAAATACTCGATACCTTTGTTTCGAAGAAATTGTGAATTCATCTTTAACAAACGATTTTAATATATAAAGTATTATAACTTTCTATTCCAAAGCTATTGTCATGAAGTTTTACACAAAAATGATTAATTAAATACAAGCATATATAAAACCGATTACATGCTCAGTTGATATCCATTATAATTGACATAATTTTCTCCTTAATTAACACGATACAATGCAAGGTTTTCAAGGCTTTACAGCCAGTAAACTGAGCTGAATGCAACAGCAGCAAATTTAATTCAACACACAAAATGCATAATCATGCGCGTCAAATCCTTTGAAGCGACTATCCAACTATATTTTCATCAATGTGTTCGTGTGTGTGTGTGTGTGTGTCAAGTAAGACAAATACGTGATTTGAATATTAATATGTGTGCACAAAAGTGCAAAAGAGAGCTCCAGAAACTGGGACAGGCTGCCAACAACAACCTGCTGAATAAAATCTATAATTACCTTAAGTGCAGCTGTTTTCATTTATAAAGTGAAAAAATCAATTAAAGCCAAATCAACAGAAACATTGAAACATAGTAAATAAAAGAATATAATAAACAGATTTAAAATACTTGTTAGAAATTTGGATATTTTGCTAGATTTACAGAATTTAATATGAATATAAAAAGCCTTCATAGGAAATATTTTACAGGCATTTATAATTTACTTAATTATATTTTGAAATTTTAGTTGGTTTTTGAGATTCAAAGATAAATTGTTTGCACTAGCTAAGTGAATATACGAAAAGCAGCGCGGCAAACTTAAAGAAATATACACTCATGGACAAAATAATAGGTGTGAATTATATTTTATGTACAACAGCTTATTTTGCGTATATTTTTCCATCAATAAAAAAAAGGCAATGAGAATATCATAACTGATTCTAAGTATGTTATAATAAATAAAATAATATAAATATTTTCGAAACTACAATTTTAGCTGGCCACAATAATCATTTCATTTTGTTAATTACTTCAAAATTTCGCCAGTTTTAAAACCGTTTAATATAAATCACTTAAATCATATTTAATACCCTGTTTATTCGCCATTATTTTGCATCATTCTTGTAGGCATATATGAAATTAGCTTCCTATATGTTCTGATTGGAAAATTGTACCAAGCTCTTTGGATATTTTCCCATAGTTGGGTTTTATTTCGTTATTTCATATGTGTTATTTGTTTTGTTCCATTTTAAACAGCATTTAATAAAATTTAAGTGGAATTTGAATCGAGTTCCTCTAAATAATTAATTTGGTAAAACTATAGAGAATCGATACTGCGATATGACTCATCCGAGTGGCATGGCAGCTGCTCCAAATGTGGCTTCTCAGTCTCTGTGTGTGTTCTCTCGCATTTTGGGTGCTCGCAAATTTGCTCTTTTTGGCAACGCCTTTGGTTTTGGCAACGCTGCTTAACAATCCAACCTGTGCCCCCAACCGATGGGCATTTTTAATTTATTACGTCTGTCGATGATTTTTCTACTACTTTTTATGGCGATTTAAGCGCGCGACACTCACTCCCCTCCCACCCACTCCCCCACCCTTCAAAACAAAGCAAAAAATTGAGCACCCAACAGCATGTGTGTGTGTGTGTGTGTATGCATATGTGAGTATTGTGATTGTGTACGTGTATGCATACATACAATAAGAGCCGAAATCGCGAATTCGTAATTTTGCATTTTTATACAAATTTCGCGATTTTGTTCTTATTTTTGATCATACGGGGGGGAAATGGCAAGAAAAGACACAACAAAAATAGCACGAAAACCGAAACAGAGGCAAAAACTTTTTTCCGCATACACCAAATGGCAGCAACAGCAGCAGCAACATCAGCAGCAGCAGCAGCGATGGTCAGCATTGTTTTCCTTAATTAATGTTTAATCAGCAGGACTCGACGAGCCCGTCGCTGACCAAAGCAGCGAACCACATGCGATAATGGCCAAAATAATAAAAATCAACAGCTGAGCAGCATAAAAATGGGGTGTGTGCTCGAATGTGTGTGTGCGCGTGTGTGTGTGTGTGTGTGTGCCTGGGCTTAATGCTTGGGTGTGCGGCTTAAGGTGGCGCGAATGCCAAACGCGTCCTGCGTCGTCTTTGGCGCCGTTGTTGTTGTTGCTGCTGTTGTTGTTGCCTTTTTACTCCCTTTGCGAATCTCCACTGAACCGAAACCCACGCGTTGTTTCGGCCACGAAAAAACATGCGACCGGCCCGTGGTTTGGGCTTGAGCCGTTGTCCGAGTCTGTTGCCTGCAATGCAAAAACGTAAATGAAAACAAATTCGCGGCCAAGAAAAAATTAACAAAACACAAAACAAACTTTTGGGCGCACGTGAAACGCACGACTCCCACTTGATTTTATTTTTATTTTTTTTATTTTATTTCATTTCATTTTATTTCGTGCCGAGCATGTTGGTTTACCCCCACTGCAACGACCAGCCTCCAAAGGTGGGCGGGCGGAGGGAAGCGCGCATTTGCCGCTGCACATTTTCCAACGCGCTCGTACTCATAATCAGTGCGGACCGGGCTCTGGGCACATAACGGCATTGTTCAAGTTGTCTCAGGGGCTGTCGGGTGGCGACCATTTGGTCAAGCGCTCACCAGCCCCTTCCGAACGGGACTCGTCCCCCTCGCTCGCTTCGCGAAAAAAATGAAAACACAAGCAAGACGAATTTGCGCGAAATAAAAAGCAGAGTGTGTCTGTGTGTGTGTGGGGTGTGTGTGGATGGATGGGTGTGTGTGGCAAGCGCTAAAAATGGCAATGCAAAAATTTTGGCTGGAAACTGCCAAAGTCCTGGTTCGAGCATTTCCGTCGGAGGAGGTGGCCAGACGACAATCGAATGCTTTGCGTTTATTTTATACACTTTTTTTTCATTTAACTTCTCTTCTTTTTGTGTTGTTTTTGCTGCAGACTCTTCACGTGTTGTCCGTGGAGGGGAGCTGGTACAATTGGGCTTGGTGCGCTGGTCAATTGCAAGCCAAGTTTTGGCTTCGATCCGAGCAAAAAGTGTGAGCTAAATTTCTAACGGTGGGTGCTACTCTGACAAAGCCAACTGAATGTTGTATATGTGTGTGTGTGTATGTTTGTGTGTATGTAGGCTTAGCTTTTGGGGGCTGACAATGGGATTAATGCTAGTTTGTGAAGTGGTTCAGAAACAGGTACAGTTGTGATGACATAATCGATTTAAACGTAAAAAAGAAACATTCTTCCAATTGAAAACAATGCTCATATTAAGATAAACTTTCAAATATTCATTTCAATAGTGATGCGATGTTGTCAAGATATTGATCAATGCTATAACAAGCTATAAGTTGAATAAGCCAAAGATTTTTTCATAAAAATGAACTCAAAACCACAAAAAATTGGTTAAACTCACTAATACACGGATAAATATACTGTAAGAACATATTAATTATATTTATACTCGGGCGTCACCGACTGCGTTATACTCGTTCACGATCTTATATTGTTATATTTATATTATTGTTAACTTGTGCGAAGCGGAGTGTGGGTGACTTTAAATTTTAGAGGACGTGGCCGTTGGGGACGATATAGTGGGCGTGGCCGGGATATGGAGTACGTGACAAACTATCTCAATACCAAATTTGGTGTCTCTATCCTTAAAAATGTTGGGAATATTCATTTTGAATCGATTTGGGGATTAATGAGTTATCGACATGTTATCGAATTGCGAGCCTGCCATTGAACGTGGCCTTAAAATTTTCACACTACAAGTATATATCTAAAGTTTCAAGTCTATGTATTCAATAGCACCGAAGTTGTGTACATTCGGACAGACGGACAACATGACGGACATTGCACAAGCCCAATACACTAGTTAAACTTCGGTTTGGGAAAAGTTGTACCAAATAGACACAAGTGAACCAAAAATCGTTACAATCACAAACAGACTAAAATGGAAGGGAAACAGTTTCTCTTAGATTACACGTGCAAGTCAATGGAAAGAGTGCCCTTGATAAATGTGCATTAAGTCAAATGAAAATGCGTTTAAATTACAGTCAAATATACCCCTTCAACTGAAGAACCAACTTGAATCTTTCTGGGCGTCGAACAAACTTAACTATAGCCAGCTGCAAAATAAAAGCCCTTTCAATCTGCAATCGTTTATTGGGGAAAAGTGTGCGTAAATAGAGAAAAATGGTGTGTGAATGTGTGTGTGTGTTTGTGTATTTGTTGTAGTCTGGTCTAAACAGACGCTGTTCTTTGCTTAAGCTTCACCCACAGCGTTTAGCAGCAACCTTCAAAATTTGTTAGCACTAAAAATCAATAATCGATTTGCAAAACCTGCGAAAAGTGCAGTGTGAGAACAGCCCAAAAACTAAAACAACTGCAACTCTTATATGCATATATTAAGCATATAACACTTATATATATATATATAAATATATGGAAGCCTATGGCTCGGCACAAGAAATTGTATGTAGTCTGGCTTAACTGTTTGCCGTATGTGGCTGAAAATTCTAATTTACTTAAATTACATTTTATTCCATTCAATAACTTAAAATGACTTTTGAATGCGCTCGACACGGACACGTAACCGAAAACTTACATGCACAGCGAAAGAGCGAAAGAGAGAGAGAGAGAGAGAGAGTGAGAAGGAGAGGGAGAGCAAGAAAGAGACGGCAAAGTTGTGCGACGTAATGAAAACCTCCGAAATGTATGCAATGGAAATGCATTTTGAGGCGGGCCACCCAACCGGACTGAACCGAACCGAAACCCCAA
This sequence comes from Drosophila melanica, assembly GCA_004143765.1. Classification (NCBI taxonomy): domain Eukaryota; kingdom Metazoa; phylum Arthropoda; class Insecta; order Diptera; family Drosophilidae; genus Drosophila; species Drosophila melanica. Next base: position 12,225 of record SCDT01001762.1, read on the forward strand.
ACACAACCAGAACCAGAAGCAGAAGCAGAAACTCTGCCCCAACCCTTTCGGCAACACGACTGCAACTTGTACTAATAATAATGCAAATGTCTGCCTGTCATTTCTGTTCATTTACTTAAAGTTCCTTCAACCCACACCCCTAGCACACACACACACACACACACACACACACACACTGGCAGAGCGAACGAGGTGTATTGGGGGAACTTAACTACGCATACTAATACATGCATATAAAACCCCACCGAAAATGCAGAGCAGAGTTTTTGGGTCCTTTAACTGAATTAACTTGTACGGCATAGCCAACAGAAGCCACCCCACCACCCTACCACCCGCCCACTCTCTGGAGGGGCTGCAACACTAACCAACTATTGTGCGTCACACGACGAGCCAAAGCCTGGCCCAAGTTACGTTCTCATAACATTTTCGTTTGTAAATTTTGAATTTTCGTAATTCCAAATGAGAATGCAAGGCAGCTACCCCGAAACCCCCACCCCCGCATTGCCAACAGAAGCACACAGCACACCGCCCCACCAGCCCCCCGCCACCCGCTCTCCGCACTGCGGCAGACTTAGACTTGGTCATTTTATGCGTTTGATGCTAATTTTCCAAGGCGGTTTGGCAGCGTTGGCAAGGACGCTGCCATGGTATTGGTGTTGTCAGGCAGCTATACAAGTGTATGTGTGTGTGTGTTTGTGTGTGTGACAGTGTGTGTTCGTTGGTTTCCGTTCTAGCTCTGCGCTAGGGCGGGTGTGGCTGGTAGCTTTGTTAATGCCAAAAACTTAAGCAGCCGTAGCGTCGTCGTCGACGTCGATGTCCAAAAGGGGCAAGACTGTCTATGTGTGTGTGTGTGTGTGTGTGCTAGTGTGTGTGTGGACAGATTTATAATTGTGCGTTGTTGCTGTTGTTGTTGTTGTTGTTGTTCCGTATATAGAGGGACAGCAGCAGCAAGTCATCTACATGAGTGCAAGTAGCTGGCTGCATGTCCTGACGCTTCCTGCCGCTTGTCCGACCCGAACGCAATCTCCGTGCTGTTGTTGTTGTTGCTGCTGCTGCTGTTGCTGTTGTTCTTGTTGTGTGTGCAGTTATCGGTGCGGAATAGGCTTTTGTATTTGGGCAAAATAAGGAAAATGAAGAAGCAGCAACGAATTGCACTGCGGCAGAGGCAGCGACAGCGACAGCGGCAGCGACAGTGGCTGCTTTTAATATATGCAGACAAGTGCTTAATTAAGGCAGTGGCGTAGTCAAAACGAAAGTTCATGAACAGGGGGTTCAACAACAAACAGAGAAGCTAAGATAAACTTCTTTATGAAATGAATCATATATTAAAAGATACATAAAATAAATAGATTATGCAAATAATAATTTATAATTTATATTATTTCAATTAATAAATATGTATTTATGATATTTAATTATTCTGCGACAACCTACTAATATGATTTTAAATAAAACTTATTTGATTAAAAACTTATTTGATTAAAAACCTATTTTTCTAATTAGTATTAACAATATTAACCGCACCCCTTTTTCTACTGCAAATACAGAGACGCCACTGTGTTCGACTAATTCATTTACACTGCAATAGTTCATTTATATATGGAAAAGCGAACGCACAGTGGGACAAGGGGGCAAGCCCGAAGCCCACTTATGTATTATATGCGAAAATTTAGTTATGTACATGCAACTAAATACATGCACAGACGACAGACCGATGTCTAATTGCACACACACACACACACACACACACACATACACACACACATACATACACTTTCAAATTCCACACTCGCACGCATACAGTCATAGATACATGGAGACAGGCTTTGCAAGCGCAAGACATGGACATGGACAAAGTATGTTGGTGTCGTCGTCAAATGAATCTCATTTGCATTTAAATTAGGAACCTCGAAGAAGAAGAAGCAGCAGCAGCAGCAGCGAGTTGCCCACAGTGTCCGCTTGCCAGCCTGTCGAGCAGTGCCACTCCCCCAACCCAGCCCACCACAGCCGAACGGCCACCGCACTCAGAGTTGGAGACAGCAGCTAGCACCACAACCTGCCCCATGTTGCACCGTCTCGTCCCCGTCCCCGCCATCGTCGTCGTCCTCGTCCTCGTCGTCGTCGTCGTCGGCTTGACGTCAGCGGCTGGCGACGACTTTGCTGCATAAAATCTGTTTCAACATTTCGATAAATTTCTTAGGGGGCGCCGGAGGGGATCCAAGCTTGTTTTGGGCAGCCCAACCCGACAGTTTGGCTTAGTGCTTAGTTTTTCCCTCTGTGTGTGTGAGTGTGTGTGTGAATTGTGCATTAGTTTGTGTGACTTCTAAATGCATAAATGTTGATAATAATGTTGAGTAAAAGTTGATTTGTTTAGTGCTCCCCAATATATGCACATAGCACTCGCTCAATACATAATGTATATAATAAGTATACAGATGCAGCCGAAAGTGATACAGTGTGGCCAGAGGGCCTGGCAGAATGTCCAATAGTACATTGAGCTCAAAACACTGATAAATAAGGATTTATTGATTAAAATATCTTTTGATGTGCAAGCAATTTATGATTAAGAGTTCATTAGTGAAAAAATCGGATGAGATTTTTAAGGTTTCTAAATAAATCAGTATAACAGTATAATGGTATACCAGTATAACACTATAACAGTATAACAGTATAGCAGTATAACATTATAACAGAAAAAAGTATAACAGTTTAAGAGTATAACAGTATAGCAGTATGAAGGCATAACAGTATAACAGTATATCAGTATAACAGCATAACAGTATAACAGTATAACAGTATAACAGTATAGCAGTATAACAGTATAACAGTATAGCAGTATAAAAGTATTAGGCGGAAATGGACAATGAAAATTTTTAAATTATCGATAGTTTACATCATAAAGAATAGTTATAAACCGAAATTAATTTACCCTTCTAATTTTTCATATTTTAAAATAAACATTTTAAACTAATGATAATTGCATTCAACTGCTATGCTTGCTATTCATTGTTAGTTTGTTTTAGGTCAGTCAAGAATTTATAATTATATTTTATTTATTTTGTTTTTTTTTTTTTTTTGAGAACCCTTTACTAATCAACAATAGTTTATATATTGAAAATCTATCTAAGTTTCTTATAAAAAGAACAACTTAAATATTCTGTGCATTGTTTTTTCAACACGTCAAAGTCAGTTGTCTTTATTCCCATTTTGTACCACTGTGCAAATAAACACCAAGCTACACTCAACGCTCATCTGCATATTGACCATTAGTTCTAATCATTTTATATGCCTAAAGAGACAACACACAGTCGAAGCAGTAGAAGAACACAAACAGGCTAGTCTGTCTTTGTCTTTGTCGTCTGCACACACACACACACACACACTTACACACAGGAATGCACACATATGCTGCTGCACACACACACACATATGCATACATACGGGCATGTGGATGGGAATGTGCATTGTGAGGCGTTGCATGCAGCGCTGTTGCATGTATACCTGCATATAAAATAATCTGTTTACTATAAATATCATTTCATATGCAACGTAAATACATAAAAGCCAACACACACAGAGACTGGACACACACACACACACACACACACACACGCATTGCATAGCGACGACATCAAGTAAATTTGCAGCACATCAAAGTTATACGAAATATGCATTAAATAAGCAAAACTGCAAGCGATGCGCAAAGAGGAAGTGTGCTGGTGGCAGGGCGCAGGGGGCAGGGGGGGAAGGCTGAAGCAGTCGATTCTGTGTCGTTGTCCTGCTCATGGCAGTTGTTGTCTGCTGCATATCCTTAGTAGTGTTTAAGTATGCGCATGTGTGTGTGTGTGTGCATTTTTGAGTTTCTAATTAGAACTGATATTCACACACACACACACACACACACATATACACACATACCAACGAACGAATTGGTTATTTTGCAGACAATTTCTTAGGCGCCTGCAAATATGCAACGCTCAATGCAGTTGTTGTAAATTTGTTGCAGCCTCGCAAGGACCAAGCCAATGGCCACTAGATATTATGCTTATGTACATATATATATGTGTGTATATATATAATATAAATATATTTTATGTGCATTGTAAAATGGCAGCTCCTATGTAAAGCTCCCAAATATTGTGCATACGCCCCGCGGCGTGCGAGCTGCTTTTGTTGCTCTCCTCAGCAACTTTAATTACAATAATTTTAATTAAAATTTTTGCTAGACATAATTTACAACATGCGAAAACAACAACTTGAACACTTTAAGCATAAACGAATTATGCAAAAGTTTTGATGTTTTTTTGGTCCCACCCCGGCAACTCGCACTCCCCGGCTGGCCCACGCACTTTTGGCCAACATTTTTGATTTTTAGTTTTCATTATAGCCAGCACAAGCGTGATTGTGAGGGGGGGACGGGGTGTGCTGGGTTGGGTCGGACTTTGCCAGCCGCATAACATTTACCGCTATGCAGTGGTTCGGTTTGGTTTCATTCCGGTCCAAGTTGCTAAGCATTGTCATCCATTTGCTTATTTTGCATATTCATAATTTCATTTTACGTATTTCAATTAGAATATCATCATAGAAATTTTCTACTTAGAACAATGGAGCTGAGTAGCTCGGAGCCGGGAGTTGGGAATCACAATCCAAATGGTAAAGTTGTCAGCCAGACAACGATTCGGGGGGGGATGGCGATTTCTGGTCTGTCCCCTTCTTCTGCATACTGACCCATTGAAATTCCAAAATCCTTGTTAATCAGATAATAACAGAATTTCCAAAAAAAAAGACACCTATTTGCGAACCTTTCATTTTTGATCTATTTTTCCATTTCATTTTCTAATTTTCTTTGGTTTTGATTTACTTTTACTTTTAACATAACATGTTTTAAGATTGGACAAACATTTTATTGTTGCTCTTGGAAAAGAAGAAGATGACTACGCATACATTTTGTGGGTTTCAAAAATTTCTTTGAAAAAAGCGCAATTTTCTATTCCTAATATATAACAATATATATTGTTTGATCTATTCTCGACTTTTGGTATTTGTTCGATTATTAATTTTCTTATTTTCTTTTACTTTGATTGATCTTTTTTAACACAGTTTTAAATGCTATATTAAAGTTTTGTGTAATTTTTTAAGATCGGAAAAACATTTTATTGTTTGCCTTGAAAAAAAAAAAAGAAGATGAATATGCATACTTTTTGTGGGTTTCTTATATATATATATTTGTTATATATTGTTTGATCTAATTCCATTATTACACAGCAAAATATAATTAAAATATGAATTCATATATTCAATCCTTTTTGGATATTTACGAATTCCACAAGTATATATTTTATGTAATTTAGCAATTTTCATAGTAAATTCAACGAAATTCGGATATTTGTTCGATTATAAATTGCTAATCAACTCACGTTACGCATACAAAGTAACATTTTCGTGGACTCTGGGGTAAACAGGTGAGAGCAGGTGCTCCGATTGCCTGGCTAAATGAAATCTTTCAATGACACTGACAACACAAAGTCAAACGTCAAAGTTAGAGCTATTATATTGATTATAAATATGAGCAGCGGCTGCCAAGCCACAAGCCTGACAAAGTGCGTCTGGCGGAGACTATGGCGATGATGAAGACGATGACGATGACGATGACGTCGACGTCGACGTTGACGTCGCCACTGACGTCGACATATATGCGGTTGCCTTTTGTCACAGCCACAATAACTTACTCATTTTGCTCAATAATAAATGCAATTATGTGCCTGGTGCCTGGTGCCTGCCTCCTTCATCCTGCCTCCTACATCCTGCCTCCAGCCGCCTGTCGCCTTTCTGCGTCATGTGGGTGCGCGTATTACGAGCAGATGCAGTGGCTGGCAACGGTCCTGGCCAGGACGACGCGAACTACAAAATTAATTTAGACACAAAGCCTGGCCGAGCTGGCGCTGTGAGGAGTTCTTGCATGCTGTCAGACCCAAAAATTTGCATTTTAGCGCAGAACGCTTTTGTTTAGATTTTCTTGTGAATTTAATTTATTGGAAAATTAGCGCATGACGTCAAGCTGCAAACTAATTGAATGCGAGCGGGCAACAACAACAGCACTTTAGCAGCCTCAACTATTAACTGAAGCCGTAAAAGCTGAAAAGAGGGGTCAGGAACTGGCAAACAAACTTGCCACACGCAACAAAATTGGCGCACGAAGTGGCAGCTCTATAGAGAATGTCGACCCTGTGTGGAGACTGCAACAGAGTCGCATAATAAAGAAATTCGCATAATTTTGCCATATGAAATTGTTGCTTTCATTAATGGCAAGTCAAGCTACTGATCTAGCCAAGACCGCAATTAACAGCAATTATTTCGGCTTAAGGCAACTTGGCTAAGTAGTCGCAATGCTTTTAATTTCTATAATTAGCACATTTCTTAATGTTAACACGCTCGGTGCACGCAGTCTCAAAAAGACCGCCAGGCTAGCCCGAAACATCAACCTCTTTATAGCCAAAGACAGTTGGAGCACTCGAACAATTGCAAATGCAAATGACAGTAATGGGAAATTCCGGTTTGCAACTGAAAAACTTATTACACAGTTTGCTTATGAAATTGGGAATTTAAAATTTTTAAAAACTCATCTTTTAGTCGATCGGTGTTTTGGCATCTATAGTAACGTTATCTATAGACGATTTTTTAAATTTAATCAATATATCTCCAAAATTCTATGTAGATCTAGAGGTTTTAACATAAGTTGATTAATGTCAATATTAATTCCTCGTTCATTTTTTCTCCTCTGAACTTCTTATGTACCCTTTAGACCTACTTGAAACTATTACCCCCTTTTCTTACCTACATTCAAAACCGAATGCGCTTTGCAAAATTCAATTATTTTTGATTATTATTCTTATTATTATTATTTATATTATTATTATTATTATTATTATCATTATTATTATTATTATTATTATTAT
>SCDT01001763.1:0-16823 GCA_004143765.1 Drosophila melanica
CACCCCCCCCAAACACCCCACCTGCCCCCAGTATCAAGTCCCGCTCAATGTTATTAAATACTCTCGTGGCAGTTGCCGCTACTGCCTGCCGGTGCTTTGTTGACCACGTTTAGCTGTGCTTTAATACACTGCTCACAAACTAAAAATGTGTATTCAATTCGAATTATATTTTTTTTTATACGGATTTAAAATAACACGCCTTTAAAAGCTAAAATTGTTTCTCTTTTAAATGGTTTTGGTTTCACACGATTTTAAATATTCTTCGAATCCTTTTCATGGATTTCGCATAATTCTGAATGATCAACAATGGGAAATAAAAAGAATATGTGAGAAATAATTATAAAATTATGATTATGATAATATTATTGCCTTTTGCTTCAAATCGAAAATATGTTTTTCAATTTTCGCTTATTTTTGATTTGAAACCAATTTTATCTTTTCTTAAAACTGCAAACAGAGTGTGGTACAGTCGGTTTCTAACTTATTTGAAACTGTTTTTTTTTTGGCTGCTTTTGTAACATGTGAAGTTCTTTTAATGCAGCATTTGCCGTTTGGGTTTATACTGGAGTACCGTTGCATGCGGCACAACTTTTGGTGCCTGCCCCGCTGATGGACAGCTTTTGCGCCCAGCTGTCACAGGTTCGTTGACTCGGACAGAGTTGCACAGTTGGTGTTGAAACAATCAGGTTCAACCAGTGGCCATTTGATGGGCCTAGCTCATTGCATAATGCCTAAAAAGACGGACAGTTGAGTCTGCGCCTCTAAGGTAATTGCCCGGACGGCAAATTGAATTTTTTGGTAAAGCCTAACCGGCAAGTTTTTGGTGTCCAAAACCATGTGCCAGAAGCAGAGTTCAAAAGGCTTCAGGTCATTTGCCTTGGTTAAGAACCTGCCTACCCATGTTTACAGTAGTTACAAAATCATGAAAACCAAGAAACTTTGCGCTTACCTTAAAAAAATAAAAATGAACTGACAAGCTTTAATTTCTTAAATTTTCAACTTATGCTAAACACTATTTGATTTAATAATAAGTCAAACTATCAAAAAATATAATTCATACTATATTATGTAAAAGTTGAAAGTGTTTTAGTTAAAGTTGGTTAACAAAATGTTTGTAGCTGTTAAATGTTAAATAATTTCTGTTACCATGTTATAGTTAACATGACTTCTACTAGTACTTGACAGGCACACAATTTATTTTAGAATTTTTTTGATCTGATAGTTTTTAAAAATATATATTATAATATGAAATACCTGCCAAAGCTGTCATATTATTAACAGTATTAGTGATAAATAATAAAAAAAACCAACTTAACATATGTATATTATGTTAATGAGAGTGCACTAACATAACTGCACAGCTATTTTTCAAAATTTTTATTTGCATTCTCAACATTTGTGTGAAACTCTTGATAATAATTTATAATTTAGCTACAGTTACTAATTGTTGGTAATGTTAGAATATCTGGTGAAAATATCTTGTATTCAATCGTTTGGTTTTCATATTTGTTTAATTTATGAAATGTGCTTTCTTAGCCGGTTTAGCTTGATAAATTTAGAGAGATAAACACAAGATAAAAAGCCGCTTAAACCAGTCCGGCTATGGACTGCACAGCAGCTGCAATCTGTGCCTGCACTCTGTAATCGTTACATCTGCAGCTAACTGACTCAGATGCAGATGCAGCGGTAGCAGCAGCAAAACTCGCAGGCAGATGCGGCACACCCCCCACGACTAATTGTGCTCATTTCCATTTATCAGTTGGCCCAATGAATTATAGCACTAAAAGCAAATTAAAATCGTGCCAAGTGTTGCAGAATAAACATTTCACAAGACACCAATGAATGAGCCGCCAGTTGCAGCAGCACAAAACGAGCGGAGGGAGAATTGTACACCGGGAATCTGGAGCTGCATATATGTATCTATGTATCTATGTATCTATGGGGGCTGGTTGCATTAAGCTTTTAATTTAGTGCCTAGGCAGCAATTTTCATGCGTTGCAATTGTCTCTGAAATTCGTATTCGCATTCGCGTGTTGCGTCTTTTTATACTCGTTCAAGAAGTGAAAAGAGTATATTGGATTTGCGCAAATTTCCTTCTCCTCCTCTAGATCAAAGAATCAAACAAATAAGCGTTGGTTAGTGATGGAGTATTGTGCAGTCAGTTACACCCGACAGCAAGGCACTTATTTTATATCTATTTTTAGCCGCATTCAGCGTCTGCTGATGTTGACTTTGTTGCAACTTGTGTGTTGATCTTTGGTGGCACTTGTTGCTGCCGCTGCGCTCGTTTGCCAAATGCAATTAAATGTATGTCGCTTGGGCTGCGTGTCGTGCAACAGTCACAAGTTGACTGCAACTGTGCCGCATAATTGTGCCAAATGAATTTGTAATTATGTGCCTGTGTGCGTGTGCGTGTGTGTGTGAAGTCATGAACTTCAAATGGCCAAGTAGCCGGTTTTAACCATCTGAGTGACATCACATGCGACTGGCGGGCACAACAACAGCTCCAGAATCCGAGTCACAGTCTCAGTAACCGTCACCGTCTTAGCCACGGCTGGAATGACATTACAGAAATCAAGCCAAAACAAAATTTAATTAAAGCGCATGACGAAAAATTCTTAGTGTTCGAATCGACATCAGCAGCAGCAGCAACATCAGCAAGTCACCAAATAGTTGAATCATTGCAATCGACAACTTTCAAATGCGAGATACTCTATTTCTTATATAGTGTTGAGATTCTAAAATGCAAAACTTTTTTATGTTCTTAAAAACTAAAAGAGATCTTCGTAAATGTTTAAATTCGCTAATTTTAGCTATCAAAACATAGCCCAAGATTTGAATCCAAATTCTTGCGGCTTGTAATAAAAAAGTCTCTTATGCAACTCTTCAACTGAATCGCATTTTTAAAGAAGAGGTGCGTCAAAATTGTTATAAATATTGAGAAACTTTTAAATATAAAAATTGTTTTTTATCAGTTTATCTTAGAATGCATGAATATTTTTAGAAGTGCCTTTTTAATCTATGCAAAATCTATGTTTGTAGAAGATAGTTCGTAGTAGTTATTTAATTAATTTCGGTTGTTAACTGTCTCTAATAGTTGCTAGTGCTAATAGTTTTTTTTTTATACAAATAGACAGAAAAAAAAATTTGCCGATGCCCTCCGATATATTAAGACAATTTCCTAACTTGTACAAGATTTCTAGATCTAGCTCTAGGTAAATGTAATTGAATATTAATAGTAAAATATTTAACGGGAGCTTCTATATAAACTTTGCTTACACCTGCTTTAAAGTTGCGAACCTGAGTTTTGCTAACTTTTTGAATGTTAACTATATATAAACTTATATAAACTTTAAATCTGGTAGCTTATCGAAATTTTTTCTTAGTTAACCAATTCAGTCTAGACAAACACATAAACGCATACGCTTTCCTTTTCCCACAATTAACAGGGCATAAAGACCAAAGATGACTTAAAAACTTACGCAGCGTTTTGGACACGGCCAAAAGTGTCAAAGTCATGTTAAGTGCGAGACACTTGCGACGTATTTGGCAAGCGGCAGCCTTCCAAGCCAATTAAATGGCGACACTTTATGGCAGATAGAGCCCCAGAATGAGAATCAGAAGTCGCAGCAGTAGCAGCGGCAGCAGCAACAGCATCAGCATCAGCCTCAGCATCAATCCCAAGTGGCTGGCTGTTTGCCTCGTAAATGGGTCAATAATGGCTTAAATTGTGCGGCATTGTTAAATGGTGCGCGGGCTCTGGTTAGAGGTCTGAAAGTCGTTGAGGCCCTGACATCTGATCGCACCTTTTGACTTCTTTGTGGCTGTGACTGATGATTGACTGATGGGTTTTCCTGCGGTTGACAGTCAGCCGCTGTATCCATATTCAATTTATGAACTTCAGTTTCAGTTTTAGCCGCCTGTTTTGCATTGCCACTCATCGCGTTGCATCGTATCGCATCGTTTGAGTTATTGAGTTGTTTGGTTTTGCCTTCGTCTTGGCGCTGTCTGCAACAATTTGTCTAATGTGCCAATTTGGTCGCATCTACCGCCTGCTGGGGTATCGTTAGCTCAATGCTTGATCATGTTGATTTCTTTCTTTCGTGTACTTTTCTCTTTGGCCTATCAATGACAAAAGGCAACACGAGACGTGCCCGAACCCGAACAACCGCTTTTGCTGTGATTCGGTTAGAGTGTGGGCGCGTCTCGTGCTTTTTAGCGTGACACGATGATAAGGGTTTAAGCATGACGTCCTCTTGCCTGCATAGCACCATTTTAACAGCAACAGAAATAAGCACGACTTTATACAAAAATACACGATTGTCATACAACTTAAAAGGATTCAGCTCGACTTAAACACGACTTAAATGCGAGTCAACACGATTCAAACGACTGTAAAAGACTATGCACGACTTTAACAGGACTTAACACGACTTTATCAAGACTCGTACACGATTGGACGAGACTGAGACGATTCAACAGCACTTAACACGGTTATTCATGAATCTTACAGGACTGTCCAGCGCGAGCACGATTTCTACATGATTTGCACGACTATGCAATTCAACAACACTGAACACGCCTCTACATAACCTTAGCTCAATCAAACACGACCGAAAATTGCAAGACACGACTTGCACACGATTTAACTCGACTTTTTAGAATATCAAACACGACTGGTTTGGACTATTCACGATGTTGACGGATACAAAAAAAAAAATTGGACTATACTAACACGACAGTGCTAACACGATTAAACTCGACTTTACACGGCCCTAACACGATTGCAGTCCACGAAACACGAATAAAATGAAGTAAACTCAATACAATCCTAATAAATCGAAATAAACACGATGATAAAGCACCGAGCACGATTCAACACAATTGAATACAATTGATCTAGTATTTTGTTGAAGTACTTATTAATTTAAAGTAAAGTTGTTTATATATTTAATATCCTTTGCTCTGGTTTATGATCGAAATTCGTCTGCAAGTTTTGCGATCGGTCACGCGTTCATCTCTAGCAATGGCTATCGGTTATAGCCCTATAATTTGCACACCAGTCGTTTTTTTGGTCTTTCCTGATGGGATGCGCTCACTTGTCCCATTTATTTATTTTGTATTTCTGCTGTTTAAATTTAATTCACGATCTGCCTTCAAGTCGAGTCGACTCGAGATGAGTTGAGTTGAATTGAGTCGAACAAAGGCAACATCGCAAATTCCCTCGACGCGTCGGCGACGCTTGGCAATTTCTTTAGCAACAGCTTCTTCTTCTTCTTCGACTTCTTCTTCTAACAAGCAACAACAAGGAGGCTTTTCTTTTGCTTACTTTCCGATTTTTAGCTGCAGTCGGAAAAATCTTTTCGTTCGCGTACTTAACCGCAATAATTTTGCTCATTTGAGTGTCGTGGAAATGAGTTAAAGAAGTTGCCTGCCACTTGGCGGCAACTGCAACTGCATCAACAGCAACAGCAACAGCAGCAACTGCAACAACAGCAACTGCATCGACATCAGCGGCTGCCGCTAATGTAATGTGAGCATTACTTATTTCCATTTTTTTTTTATTTTATTTTTATTTTATTTTTTTCTGTTTTTGTTTTTGTTTTTGTTTGTGTCTTCTTACCGCCAGAGCCTCTTAATTCATTAATTTCCCACAGACTGCCGCTTCGGGTCGCGATGTGCCGCAGCCAATTTCAAACGTGAAACCGTTGAAAGTTATCACCCTCAACCCACAGCGAATGTGACAGAGCGAATGCAGTGAAGTTTTCGGCTACAACCGCTGTAAGATTACACGCATTGTTTCTGTCACTCCCCCTCCCCCTCTCACTCTGTCTCCGTTTCTCCTGCTTTGCCACAATAAAGTTGTTTGCGAGTGTTGCAATGTCAATTGCTGTTATCAGCCACAATGTGCAAACTTCAATTTACCTACTTAATACACTGAAAAAAAGAGCTGTACATAAACTTTCTTGATATAAACATAAAAGTTTACTCGTTCCAAATGTTAAATTCTATTTTCGAAAATAGAAACAACAAGTTTTATACTCCACTTTTATTAAGTGAAAATATTAATAAAATTATTTTAAATTGCCTAAAAAAAGGAACTTTGAAGTACTTTAAAGTGTTCGAAACCGTGTGGAATTTATACCTTATATTTATATTCCTGGCAGCTTAAAGCTCTCTAGACGAAAGCACATTAAAGCACAGTCAGATTAAACTTTTGAGACTAGTGAAATGCAGATGAAAATTGATTAAATCACCAAAAGCATATGCACTAGATGATAAATTGAAAAACGATTGAACTTTCTTGTTTTATAATGCCCTAAACCTGTATAAAGTTCATTCACATTTGCATTTTCTTCTTATTATGTCAATATAGCAATTTGTGTAGAATATTTATCTACCGCATTTATGGATTTGTCAACTATATATGCATAAAAATCAAGTCTATTTTTAATGGGTATCAAATTTTCACAACTATGTTTAAGTTTTTGTGTCTTATTCATACTAGTCGCCGGTTTTTCGCAATGCATTGGGCCTGCCCTTTTGCCGTGGGTTGTGTTTGTTGCTGTTGTGCCAGTTTTCAAGTTTTCATCGCGCATACGCACAGTTATCCAGCTGGACAGCTTTTTGCGGCACATTCATAAAACTCACAAAGTTCATAATGTTCTAGTGGAAATTACACTGCGCGTCAGGCATAAAGTACTCGTAATAGTCGTTATGACTGCAACGAGTACTTCTATTATTTGATTATGTAAACCCAACTGAATGCACCTCTATGGACTGTATCCATTTGTGGGTCAGGCAGGGGCACAGTTATGCAGAGGAAAGGCAGCGAAAGGGTGTCAAACGCTACTATGACTATGACCTACAGCCAGACAGACATGGACAACAGCGGCAAGAATAACAATAACAACAATAACAACAAGAGCAACTTACAACTAACTGACAGCTGGGCCTTTTGTCTGTCTGGTCTAATCTCTGTTTCTATGTTCATTCTCGCAGACGCATTTGCATTTTTGTAACTGTGCTTAAAAAAAACTCGGGGCATATTCTCATTGGCCTGCCTCATCTATATGCTAATTAAATCATCTAATATTCAATCTCAATCTGTCTTGTCATATTGCTCGATTTCAGTGCTGCATTCTTATGCTAACACGCAAATTGCTTTATGGATTCTTTGGCTCGCCGATGAAAGTGTTTTTCTGACCCCAATTCTCAGGCCCTCTCTCACTGCAGCCAGTGTTGTTGTTGTCGTCGTTGTCGTCGTCGTCGTCGTCTATTCAAATCTGTTGAGCTTGTTTCACATATTTCATGATTTTACTTTTCTATTCTGTTATTTATTTAATTTTTTCTTTTTTCATATATTTTCTTTTGCTTTTTGTTTATTTTGTTTTTGCATTTTCTGCGCATATTTTGCAAGTGATGTTCAGAGCATAGTTTTGCCATCATCCCACGCTCTTAATTACCTCGAGAGCAGCAACATCCTCAGCGGCCACTTTGCGCTGTGCAGCAACTTGGACGTAAAGTGGAAGATATTCGAGTTGTGGGTGTAGCTATTCTGATTCGTTGTCCTATTTAGGCCCTGTAGGTAACAAATGGTTAAATATGGTGTTAAATATATTTTTTAACGTAATGATCACTAATGTAAAAGCTTTAAAATTTAACTTTGTATACAAATTTGTTAATTTTCAATCTTTTTTTTTTATTCTTTAATATAAATTAATAAAAATATTTTAAATAAAATTAGCCTTATAGTTTTCAAGTTAATTCTATGGTAGTAAAAAGATTTGATTGTATTATATATCTATTATTTTAAATATATAGGATATTTAATAGTCGACTTTAATCTCTTGTGTTACTTTTGCTGCCATTTTACGCGTTTTTTGTGCGCTCTGTTTGGTATTTTAATATCCAAATGGTTTCGGCAATTCATGAATTTGTATTTATGCATATTTAAAGACAGTCTGTCAAGTTGACGATTCCATTTGTTTGTGCAACATTTAAAAAGCCATTTACATAAATTGGCTAATCAAATGCGGTTAATTTATTAGGTTCTGTAGTTTTTGTTTTAGCCAAATGGGAATGTTTAATTAATAGAATGTTATTAAAACGGCATTAGAGTGGAATTAAAGCCTCGTGTCTAACTGTCTTAAAGCCCATGTTGCAACTGTCAGCAGCGCAGACCACACACATGCTCCACCATGTGCCACCTGCTACATGCCAACTGCACATGCCACACTTGGTTGCAATGAAGTTTAATTTTTTACGAGTTCATTAAAAATTAATTTAAAATTGTTATTTTATATGAACAGCGCTGCAAGCACCGTTGCCTTAATGCAATTGTTATTGCCATTTGTGCATATGTATTCAATTATTCAAACGTGGCTGCAAAGGATGCAAGGGTGCAACTGGAGGGCAGGTGGGTGGACGGACGGTCGCCTTGGCAACAGCTTCCATTGTTTTCAGCCATTTGCGTGGCATAGCTTCATTAAATGCAATCGCCCTCTCTATTTTCCCCTCTCCCTCTCCCTCTCCCTCTCCTTCTATCTGTTAACACCCGCAACTGGCAACTGGCAACTGGCAACTTTGGCTGTTAAAACTGCTGATAATGTCATGGCAACTTGGCCTCGTCCAGCTCACAGCTCTCGGCTCCCAACTTCCAGTTGCCAACTTCAAAGTTGATGGGCTGCCATGGCGCATACATCATCATCATTTCTGTCAGTTCGCTAACAAAAAAGAAAAAAAAAACACCAAAAAAAAAAAAAAACCTTTAAGAGGATGCCTGCCGTGCGATGCGCTTGATTTTCTCTCTGCACCTAAATTAGATTTTTGCCATTTTGCTCGCGCCTGCCAAAGTCTCCACTTTTTTAGTGTTTTTTTTTTTTATTAATTTGATTTTGTGTTGTCGAGTTCACTTGAGTTTAAGCTTTGAAATGGAAAGTTGTGTGAGTGTTTGGCAAATTTCATTTAGTTGTATTATTGTTTAAACAATTATTATTAACAGGATATGCTCATGTGTGTACTTACAATGTTTATTCAGCTAATTAGCAACGAAAGTTGGCCAAGAGTCAAGTAAATATTGTAAAAAAAAAAAAAAATTCCAATAGATTAGCTTAAGTCGAGAGGGTATCTAAAAGATGAGCTCATAAGCACGCACCAACAATTTGCTTGGGAAAGTTGTAAAAATTTCTTTTTATGACCGAATATGCGCTCTAAATATAATATGAAAAACAGAATTTCTTAGTGAAAACCTAATATTTTTGGGGATTTGGTGGGCAAATGATAATGCTTGTGCTTCACGCACGAAATTTTAGTTAATTTTATTGCATGACTCACACACGCAAAGCTCTAAGAAATTTATTTAATAAAATATTCAATTACTTTTTTAGTTAGCTTTTTATTACTCGGCGAATTGTAATACTTTAATTTTTTTATTGCCTCAAAGTTCGTCTCCAGTGTTTTTAAAAGGATGGATTTTAATTTAGAGCGTTGTTGTCATTAATTACTCAGCAGGTCACTTGAGCACGAAGATTCCAAGCCAAAATACCAGACCCTAATTCAAATCCAACATCCAAACATAAAGCTGCGGGAAGCTGAAGCTTTACTTTCTTCGGGCTAACTGCTCGAAATTGGCAATGGACTTGGCACTTGGTCACACACAAACACACAAATATACACACACCCCTCAGTCTGCCCTGCTTATCGTTTGTTTTCCCATGATCGTTTGTCTAGCCAAACCCCGGATTGTTATTTCTTCGTATTTCTTTTTCGGGTAGAAGAAAAACAATCAACGCGACTTTAGATGCGAATTCGCATGGCCGAAAAAAATACAGATACAGTGAAAAGAAAAAGAAAAAAAAAAACTCGTGCGAGATTCAGAGTTTATTTAGCTTTTAGTTTTGCTTTGTTTGGGGCTTTGTTGTCCAAGTAAATACTTAAATATAGCACACTTAAACAGTTTGTTGATATTGTTGTAGCGAAAGTGAAATTCGGACGCGAATCTAACTGAGCTGCGGCTGCCTCTCTAATGAGAGTTAATTACAACATCAAACCACTGTCTTCTCTTCTTCCTGTGTCTGCCTAGCGTGCCCAGCAGCAGCTCATTAATATAGCGATATCTCAGCGTACCTGAACGTATCTGCAATGCCGGGAACTACTCCGGCTAGATTGGGCACAAGTTTCGATTAGGCGCGGCCAAAAAGGCAAGGCAACTAAAATACATAAACAAAATAACGACATAGAACAGTGAGGTTCGCTATGTCGAGGCTTAGATACTCTACGTTTCCTGTAGAATAAAGTCCTTGTCCTGGAAGCAACCACTTTTATATGGGAGTCTAAAAAGCGTTGCTATAATGGAAACATATTTATGAAAATAGTCCAATTTTTAAAAGATACAGTAAAAATGTAAATAATAATAACTATGAATAAAGCTTACAGAATTTAAGATAAGTTTCTATTAGAAAAATTTAATTTTTTGATAAATAAAACTTAATTTTTGTCCAATACTTTGTATAATAACTATATGATATCGTTAGGCAATCCAAACGATTGAAATATATATAATTTCTAATGCAAAAAAAAAGTTAACTATACCAAGTTTTAATTAGATATCTACTCAGCAAGCCAATTTCGTATAGAACATTCAGCTTGATGGATACCTTAAAAAACCAATTCGACGCAGCAGCTGTTGCAGTTCAAGAAGCTTTATTGAAAAGTGTCTCCTTCAGAGCTTTACTCATTTCATAATAAAATTACAGTACCCACTTCAAGGGTATAGAAAAAATAAAATTGAAGAAGAAGCAGAGGTTGGCGAGTGGAAAAACCGCGTTTACCAGCTAAACTCTAAGTAGAGAAAGTACACGCGGCGCACATGTAAAAGTTAACAAAAAAACAAAAAAAAAAAAAAGATGCGAATCTTCGCCTTTGGCTTTGACTTTTTGGATTTGGATTTTGGATACGACTTCAGTTTTCTTTGGGGTCAAATCGCATACAACGCGCACTTTTACCGTTCGCTTTCGGTGTGGCGAGACGCCTACGAAGATCAGAAATTGTGCCTTGTAAATATTACAACATAAATGCTGTTGTTGTTGCTGTTGATGTTGCTGTTGTTATTACCATTGTAGCAACATGTTGTTTGTGTATGTTAACTGACTGCCCTGTCATTTGCATACTTAACACCTTTCGGCTGAGCGCGTCTCGTCTTCCAATTGGAAAAATTTCTTCACTTGAGCCACGACGCATCGCTGACAGATTGAATGGTAGCCCCTGAGACGGATTGTTGTTGAGGTGGAGAGTTTTGCTTTTGTAATTAGAAAATAATCGACTGCATCTCTTTGAAGAGGCCAAGACGCGGTCTTACTTTCAATTTCATCTGCATGTGCAGGCATTATTCGATAGGCGGACCGCTAACGGGGGGAAAAGGGTGCACATGAATGGAAACGAATGTGGATTTTTCAATGGCTCTGTTTATTTGGTTTTTTTTTTTTTTTTTTGTTATGCATGATTTGTAAGTCTGTCGCTTTCTTTGCGCAGCGCTGATGACTCGGCATTGCACTATACGATTACTATTATTATCATACCCAGCGATCATAAAAATGCGTAGAATGGGTATTATAAAGTTGTAATTGAGGATGCAATAAAAGCTTTAAATGGAACCAGTCCAAACTCGAAGCATCCTATTTTCATAAAAAAAAAAAATACACTCGATTCTTAGTTAGAAATGAACCAAAAAATCCTTATGACTGATTTGTGTTATTACTCATTTTTAGCATTGTAAAGAAATATATTTAACTCATTTGCAACGCTTAACTATAATATAACAATACAAAAAATACGTTTTTTTCTAAAAACTTTTATTAAATTAATATAGAAAATGTATTTCAGATTTAATTTTTTTTTTCTTAATATTTTCTCTAGGGTATTTTTTTCACAACAAAATTTAGTTCGCCTTTTCGATTATTATTATTATTGTTATTGCTTTATTGATGAAGTTTATTGCCAGCGGGCAATAAAAAGATTCGTTATCGCTGTGCATGTCAAGAAATCCATTCGGTTTTTTCTTATAGGCAATGCTTATTTTTGCATATGATAACTAAGCATAGCAACCAAAAACCAATTTCATCTGGAGGAAATAACACTTTCACTCGCCCTTGCTCCATTTGTTGGCATTAAAAAGCCATTAAGCTCTGATACTTGGCGATATTTGCGCAGCCGTTTATCAATTTGAATCAATAACGAAAACTCCCAACATTTACTTAAAGCCCTCTAATAGCATTGATTAATGGCTAATCATCTGTGCACCGAGTCCGCGGGGCGGCAAATTACAAGCGCCGTTAAAATTTCACTTTCTAAGGCAAAAAAGTTATAATAAAAATTAAAAAAAAAAAAAGAGTTACCAGCAACAGGTGAAATCTCGCTTAACTTCCTGTGTGCTGAGAGGAAGAGGCGCAGCGAGATGAACGGAAAAAGTTGAGACTAAGGTTGGGATATTAAGAATAATTATGCTGGGAAATTGATAAGGTTGCAGCAGTAATGTTGAGCAATTAAATTCATAAGCGCCTCAACCTGTGGGGCACCCTAATTTTGCAGTTGTTGCTGTGATTGTTGCTGTTGTTGTTGTTGTTGTTGCGCACAACAACGAAGGGGGCCTTGCATGTCAGCGCCTTAAAAACGTGGCTAATTAGTGGAGTAAAAGTGGCCAAAACAGACAGAAATGAAGAAATTTACGTAGAACCAAAAACAACATGCAACATGCTCTGTGGCCAAAGTTTGGGGCTAGCTGCCACATCAGTCGATTCTATAAAGCGGATACTATTAGTTGGCCTTTTCTCATGTTGTTCTCTAATTTGTTTTTCTCTGTGTCTGTTTGGGTTTTTAGTTTCTAATGATGTGAAAGAAAGTTATGCGCTTTATACTCTAATGATAGCCAAATAGATCTATTGTCAGCGCTCTATCAAAATCTGTTGAACGAAAACAACAACAACAACAATTAAAAAGAAAGAAAACCCAACAGAAATTCGAAACTAGGGTTTATTATCTCTCTGGCATGCAAAACTCTGCCAGCGGCCATCGGTCAGCTAATCAATCAATATGCTGGCCAAGCACAGTAGCCACAACGTCCCCCGCCCACTGGGGGAGTCAAAAAAGTCATAAATATGTGAACGCAGACACCTCAACACGACATAAAATACGAGATAAATAAGTAACCATCAAATGTTGTTGCTGCTCTTCAGCAAAATGTGCAACAGAAGTTGGCCAAAACAAAATGAATTTGCTAAAAAAAAAAATGGAAACTTTCGCCACAAGTTATAATGAATGAAGCGTATTGACAGCCTCAGCCAGCGGGTGGCAAATTGAAACTGGCTGTCAGAAGGTGTCGAGGAAGATGCATAGATTGCACTAAAGTGCTACTATAAATATTGAATATGTTTTTTATAACGTTTCGTTCAACATGTTTTTCCATCTAAATTTTTTAATGGCTTTTTTGTGGAAACACAATTTTGGGTAAAAAAAAAGTATCTAAAAAAAAAATATGTATAAAATTTTAAACTACCATAATTTTGTCTAAACTGAATCGATTTTGATAAGAAAGCACGAATTTTTTTGCTTGGATATAGATATAGATATAGATTCACTATTTATGTTGAACCCAGTTGATAACATATGCAAATAGAATTTCAAGTCAAACTTTTCGTTGGAATTGAAACTGAATCGATTTGATAAGGAATGATTTTTTTGTTAATGGTTTGGGCTTTTAATTGCTGCATGCTGCAATTTAAATTTAAATGTGAAAACTAAAATGTTGTATTAAGTTTCCCTACTTATTGTTATTTCAAGATATCTTAATTAGGCTTATTAAAATTGAACTAAACTATAGCAAATCTGTTTTAGGTATGTTTACAAGGACGTGTAATAGTGGGCACTTTAATGATAACTGTTGTTGTTGCTTGTAAGTTCACTTTTCAGGCACTTTCTGGTGTACATCATATATCATTATCGAATACTCTCTAATTACCGTCGAAGGCCAATTTGTAAAAATCTTCTGATGGCTGCAATTGTCAACGTGTTGTGACTTAACCCAATTAACTAGGAGGGCAACAGCCACAACAACAACAACAACAACAACAATGAATTACAAGTCGGTTTTTCTCCTTATTTTCTTGTTAGTGCTGTAATTTGGCATCTGAAAGCGCGAATTTCATTCCAACTAATAACAACAAAAACACTTTTGGACCGTTGCGGCTTAAACTCTAATTAACGCCTCATCTGCGGTGGCGAAGGTGAAGAGTTGTTGCTACTCCCCCCCCTGTCCAACGATTGCTCACCCAAGAACAACTGTCTGCCTGGACAGAGAGATTGTCTCTAACCCATCGTAATGCTATGAACTGCTGCTTGACGATGTGCCCATTCTGTCTGCCTGAGAACGAAGCCAAGGAGGAGGTGGGAGGAGCTGGAGAACTGAAGCTGAAGCTGAGGTTGAGGTTGGAGGCACTTTTGTCTGGGCTAAAGCAAAATCTTTTACGGTATTTCTGCTGTTCAGTCGTCGTCACGTCGTCCAATTAGACGCACTTTAAGGGGCCATTAAATGTATACATATACATGTATATATATATATATATATGCGATTTTATTATTATTAATAATTCCGCATTTTATGCATTTTAAAGACCATATGCGAGAGTGCCAACTGTAATTGCAGTCGTGCCCGGGCCTTTCTGGACACCACCACGAGGCTCAAATCTAAAATCTCAAATGTCAGCTAACAGCGCTTCTGGGCGTGTTGTTGTTGTTGAGTCGAGTTTTTAACGCGCTCAGCTTCCGGTTCGAGTCGTTAAACAAAAAAACAAAAAAAAAAAATGCTCCTCTTTCGTCTATGGCTATGTTAGCACTTGTTGTTGTTTGGCTTTTACGATTTACTTTTTTCACTTTACTTTTTTTTTGTGTGTTTTCGCCACGCTGTTTTTACACCTCGTTCTTTATACTCGAAACTTTTTTATATGCTTGTTTCTTGATAATTTTGTTTGTTGCCGTATTTCTTTCTCTTTTGCTCGCGCTTTTTATGTTTTCATTTTGTGGCATCAACGCGCGTTAATTGAATTTGCGGCATGGCAGCGCCCGCCCCGCCCCATTCCGTGGATACTACTGGATACAGCTGGGTCCCGTCTATTTGCTGCGCTATTTATTTAATTATATTGCCGCTCACTGACTCCGGCTCTGTTTACTTTTTCGTTTGCCTTTCTAGCCAGTTATATTTGCCTTCTTCGCTTCTTCGTTCGGTTTGGTTTTCAAAAGTAATTTGCATTTTTCAGCTGCTTAATCTTCATAGTTCCATAATCTTAATTGTTTTTGCTTTATTTGTTGCCCGGAATTAGTCGACTCTCTGCTTGAATAACCATCGCATAATAAAGCCAAGAATAAATTGTGCTCAGAGGTGTGACTGCATTTCTGTTATTCGCTTTATTCATTCTAATTTGGTTTGTTTTTTGTTGACTTTTCTACGAACTTGCAACATTATGGATCCGGGCTCGAATTCCAGGCAGTGTCTTTCAGTATAATTGTTGGAGTTTTAAAATTTAGTTAAAATTATTGATTATACAATTTACAAACTTTGTTTCAAAACAGAATCTTCGGGTTGTTGTACTTACAATTTAGCAGAGTTTCCAACCACGTCTGATTGTAGCAGTCTATTGCTAAGCCTCACACTTTCCATTGTATACTTTTGGGCGGCATGTTGCAAAGTAAACTGTGCCCCGATTTTTGCAAAGATGTTATACCTTTCTAGAATAGATTCTTTATTTGTTTATGTTTTATGTATTTTATATATATGTAAAGCTCTCCCATAAATGTGTCAAAACTGATTTTCAGGTTTGATAACATTCTGGCCATGGTTTTTCATTAACATCGATTTTACATTTAAAATCGATGCATTTTTGAAAAAAAAATTTTTTGAATTAAAATTGCTAGCTTGCATTTTAAATCGATTCAGCCGACCACAAATAGTACACAACAATCTGAACCGATTTTCAGGTTTGATGGCATTCTGGTCCACATTTTTCATTTAGATCAAATCTGAATTTAAAATTGATGCATTTTTGAAAAAAAAATTGTTAATTTTTTGGAATAAAAAAAATCTTTACATTTGTGATTTTTTCGTCAAGAAATTAAAAATAAATTATTTTGAATAATGCATATATTTCACATACAGCATTAATTTATGGGACAATTTATGACCAAAATGCCATCAAACATGAAAATCGGTTCAGTTTTGACACAGTTATGATAGTTTGAAATATGGCATCTATAGATCCGAGTTGTTTACATGCCGAAATATTTGCCAATTTTGTCTGCTTTATAATCGAGGGTAAAATATTGCTTCAATAGCGGGACATTGCATAAGCCCCAAAACAGTCTTATCACGTCGTGAACGCGTTTAAAGACTTGTGTAGTTAAAATATCATCTTCCATGTATATAATTTAAAATTTATTTTTGCTCATTTTGGCCTTTATACAAGAGTATTTATTATATATATTTGTATATTTAAAAAAAAACACACGCCGTAATATAATGCCTAATACTTATGTAAATAGCTCGAATACTTGGATAGTACATTCGTGGGGTACATTCGAAAGTTAAGAGAGAATTTTACAACTGGAAGAATTTTACAAATAAGGCGCTAAATTTAATCGTTCGTCATTAATTTATGATTAATATTAAAAATATATTTAAATATATATATTTTTATAAAAATATTAAAGCAACAATTTACTCGGTTGTTTCGTCATCTTTTTTTTTTAAAGTGTTTTGTTTAGTGAAGACAGTTTCA
>SCDT01001764.1:13015-24890 GCA_004143765.1 Drosophila melanica
AATCCCAAATATAGTTTAATGTTTTCAGCAACCGTTCGGTTTTCACGATGATAATATTTACGAAAAACACGAAATTTTTGCCACCACAAAACATAAAAGGCATACTCGGCATACATAAACTGAAAAATACTGATGTGGCGTACGGATCGTTTATCCTGTTGATCCTTGGCAGTGGCGAAATAATCATTGATTACGGATACAAAAACATTGATCAATAAAACAGAAAAAACGAATGCCAAGCATGCAAATAGGATAATGCCGAGAAACACGCCGCCATAAAAAAGATCTTCCGGATCGACACCAACACTAAACCCAAACGCGAAGCAAGTGCAGGTAACAATGCTCCTGGAAAGCCGGTAAAAGTTGAAGCTGTTGTTGCCATTTATTGTGCATAATGCCAAGCCAAAGGCTAAAATCAATATGCATAAGACCATGGCAACACTGGTCACTGCTGCCCATGCAACGTACAGGGTATGAGTGAGAAGCTGAAAGCCACTGAACAATTGTAGAACCTTACACAAACGCAAAGTGGTAATAAAGATAAGAAAGCCAATCATCACAGTGATTAGCCTGTGCAAACGAGCCGCATGCCTGAATTCGATAAACTCCATTTTACTGGCGCCCTCGATATACTTAAGAATCGTCGCTAATTTTGTCTCACGCATGATAATGAGAATAAACAAGATGATGTTAAGTACAAATATTCCCACATCCACTAGGTTCCAAAAGTCTCGAATTTCGCTTGGTTCATGCCAAATCTTGAGCATTAGGTTTTTGAAAAACTGAATGAACATTACGGCATACCCAATGAATAAAAGTATTGCCGCACCTGATAATTGATCAAAGTTACCAAACAGCGACACACTCTCCACATGCACATGGGGAATTGTGCTTCCGAAGGGTGTCTGCTCCACGCGTATGCTGCATAGATTCAAAATATCCTCGCCAATGCTGTACAACGTAAAGTCTATGAATATCGCCGAAGTGTTGTAGCTGAGCCACTTATTGTCCCGAAGATATTCTATTATCTTGAGACTGTTTTGTCTGCTGCGAGCAAGTAACACCACATATCCCTTTAATTCGGGATAACTACGAAAATAGCCGTTATGGTCAAAGTTCAGCCAAAAATGTTCGGAAACGTTCGAGTTGTTAGGAATCCAGGGATGATAAATACGCCAATAAGTATTGGAAAATGGCAAGTCCTGGTACGGTAATTTCCATTGAGGCATATAGGGCTCTTCTGAGAACGGCGGATCATTTATTCCATAATGCTGCGCGGTTAATCGCAGTTGACGTAATCGCACAACTCCAAGTAGCACTGTTTGCTCGGCGTGCTCCCAGACGGATGCACCAGGCTGACTAGCATCAGGCTCGAATGCATTTACCAGTGAAGACGCTATGAATTTATACACATCTGTGATGTCGTGAACCGCATCTAAGCCAAAGTATACGCTGTTATTCTTGCGGAGGAGCTGCTCTATGCCTTGCGAAGCATGGAACGTGTGTTCTTGGCATGATACCAAAACCACGCACATCAGGAAAACAAAGTATCTGCCATGCAACCAAAGATCTTGAGCCATTTGCTTATACTTATTGTTGAGCTGCTCATCACGATGTTTTTCTGGTATATAGAGGAGGGCGCGTAAACGTTGCAGCCGCAACTCTAAGTAATCTAGGCGATTATGGTGTGTGGCCTCCCTATCCACGGGGAATTTGTGAAAATCCGGGGACCAAAGAGCGGCGTCGATTGCGAGCAATGCGAACTTAATAGGATCTCCGACTAGGTAATGGAATAAAAGCACTGCGCAGACGGACAACAGCATCGCTCTAAACTTGCCCGCTGAATGGTAATATCCAGAGATAATTCCAATCGACAGCAGACATGCTATCAATATAAGCACGGTGATCGAAAATAATATCTGAGTACTTTTCTTGCCTGCCATTAGATTAGTTTGCAACTTTTTTTTTTGAGTGCAATGAAATAGATTACTTAAATAAATATTTTACACAAATTGATATTTAAGCAAAATTATTTATATTTGTAAATCAAATTTAAATTCTATAAAAATTGGATTTTCTGGGCGCTTATCAAAAGTATTAACTAATGCTGCAAGCCGGCAATCTCCATTATTTTTTTAATTTTAAACCGATTAGCCAAGCCAGTTTGGAAAAGGCAGCCAACCAAAAACACCAATCCATAATTTTGTTTATTATTATTTCAAAATGACTTGTTTCAAAATTATAAATTTAATTTGAAAATAATTTTTTTTCTTTCAATTTAACTTTGCAACGTGCATAAATAATACGCAAATAAGCACAAAAATATGTTAAAATGATTGCACAGACACATTCCAAATATATATATATGTATATATGTCGCCATAGTATATGTTTAAATAAATACATACATTTAATTTCGCATCATTGAGAAACTGTGTCTGCTTTCATAACTAATTTATTGGTAAATCTGATACATATAAACACTGTTAACGCACAACATAAATCACAAACCATGCTCATGAACCGAAACCAACGGCGAAACATTGGTTCGAACCGGAAACAAAACCAACAACATTTTTTTCATTTTTTTTGTGCAGCTGCGTGCTTTATATGTAAAGCACATCCTTGCTTTGGTCTTCCAGTGGGTTGCCCAGTTGACAAATGAAAATACCGATGACAAAACAAAAATGTCATAGCCAGAGAAAATGAAAATATATGAAAATATAAGTGCATGCGTGGTGAAGGACAATGACATTTTGAGCCGCATCAACCCTAGATGTGTTAGTTAGGTTTGACGCAGGGTTCTACAACAGCTAAACATGTATTGAAGGCAATGAACTCATCAGATATTTAACTTCAATTATTTACCTATTCGCGTAGACGTTTATTTTAATGTAGGTAGGTTTGAATACATGTAATTTACTTGCTAAAGTTTATCGATCATCGGTGGGAACAGAAATGTCGGTAGACAATCGTTAAACATTTTTGTGACCGACTCACAAAATTGTTAAAGACTTTTAAAAAAAAGTTAAAAGTGTTAATATATATAAATCAAATATTATTTATTTATTTTATATTATTTTGCATTAAGTAAAGTTGGTTTAAAATGTTTTTGAATATTGTTTCGAGTTTGTATGTTCGATTTTTGTCAACTTGGTAATGTAATCACTAAATACCTGCAACTAAAAGCGTTTACAGAACTACATATCTAAGAGGCAAAATTCCATTTTATTTGATATTTAACTAAGTTTAAGCTTTTCAATTAAAGTAATTAAAGCAACTACATGTCGTCACTAAAAAGTTTGCTTACAACAGAAACAAACGAAAAACTTTATTTGCAAGTTGAAGTCAAAGCAAATTTGTTTGATTAATTCTAATTGCAACTTAGAAATGTTATTTAAATACACAAATTAAATTTTTCAGAAAATTACAATAAGAATGCAATGACAATATGTGGGCCTTAACTTTGTTTGAACCAATTAATTTAATTAAGCTAGTTCGTTTTCCATTACTGGAAAATGCACCCCAGAATATCTAATAACACTTATTATTATCTAGTAGAAGGAAAAATGTTTGAAAAGCGTTCAACCTAGATAAGACCAAATCGATCAAACTTATAGATACATTTAAAATTATTTGTTTGCAAACACTTTCATTAGCTTAATTTGTATATTGGCTCTTTTGTCCATGTTTGAACGTGAGTTTTTAGCACGTCATGCAATTAAAGTGCTCGATAAAGTCCTCTTTGTGTCTGATGGCGTTTACAATACACGCAAATAATAGGTAATTATGTAACCTATTTTGCCTGATGTGGTTTTAATTTGCAAATTTGCCGCAATTTTCACATGTTTGCGGAGAACAATTCAATTTTAATTTTATGGCCCATAATTGATACACCATGCGTAATATTTAATGATTATCATTGGCAACGACAGCAGTAATTCAATTAACGTGTATTTTAGATAGTGCCAAATAGAAAAAGAAAAAATATATTTAATTCGCAATTGCTGAATATTAATAAAGTAGCTATGGAAAAAAAATATTGAGTCCCCTTAAAATGCTAATAAAAACACTCACAAATTTACATTTGTCAATTACGGAAATTCAATTTAAAAATAAATATTATTATAGGTAGCTATGTATTATACTACTATATATATTATACTATAATTTATTATTCTTGTACAATTTTATTTTCATACCAGCTGTACAAATCAAAGTTGATTATATTTGCAATACATGCAATCAGATAAAAATATCGTTGTACATTTAAATTTAAATAAAATGATAATTTACTAAAAATTGTTTCAGTTTCCTCTTAAAATTAAAAACAAAAATTTGCGTTTTTATTTATTCGAATGTTTATAAATACACTAAACTCATTAAAGCATTGAAAGCATAAAGTAATGAAAGTTTAATGTATTTTAGTTTTCTTTTGAATTTTGGGCATTTTCTTGAAGTGTAAAAAGCAAACAGCGACCTTCTTTGAAAACTATAATTAATAGTTTGTACGCTCATAAAATGTCAGAAGTGTCAAGGACATGCGTACTTCTTGTTTTCGATTATGATATCCTTCATTTGTGTAAATAGGCATAATTGAGGCAATAAATTGTACGCACCCACCCTTAAATAGATACAATCATAGTGGCTAATAACATCTGTTTTCTCGTGCAAACTACACAAAATTTCCATTGCATAACTTAAGGGGCAAATTGCAAACGAAAACTAACCTGAATATTCACACACAGTATTCAGCTTAATAATCGCAAACAGCATCCAGCTTAACAATCGAAATTTTAATTAGTTGGTGTTATATATATTTTTAATTATGAAAACCAGCCAATTTAATTTTCGATACATGAATATATGTCTTTACCAAGCTGTAATCTGTCTCTCTGTTCTGTTCTGTTAAAACTACTCAGCTTAAAAGTTATCGTCATAAATGTGTCGGAATCAGCCGCTACAATAACAAGATATAAAACGAAAAAACAAATTAAAATCTCTTGACATTCACCATATGTTCAATATCATCGGCAGTATAATATAGACTTCAATAATATTATCTTCTTTAAAAAACGTAATGTCTCCTTTTATAGTTTAATATGCAGTTGTAACGCCACTTTTTCGGCTTCATTGTACTTTTATGTGTTCTCATCAAAAATGATTGGCGTTAAATGAAAATGCAACCGCCCAGAACTACCCGTTAAAAGAAAGGACGAGCGCACAAAGGATTATTGTCCTGCCATTTTAGAATATTTGTATACCCTGAACACATCCAAAATGGTAAAAGGGTATAATGGTTTTGTGTAGAATGGTAAAATTTGACTAATTTTACTGACCAAGCACATATTTAGGGTATCTTTTAGTCGGGCGTTTCCGACTGAGCAGTCTTAGTTGAGTGTTTGCTGCTGACCAGAAATAAAAAAGTAGAAAAAGCCGAACTTATCACTTTCAATTAAGCTGTCATTTAACAATTCAATTTGATTTGCATAGTTTATGGGACTCATTATTTAATTTGCGAATTTCGCCTTTTGTTATTGGACATTTATTCAAATTAATCCAATCAATTTCAATTTGATTTCTATTTTATAAATTTCGTCAGTGCAGCTAATCGGAAACGAACACAGTTTTCCACTCAACGAATTTATTTGCATCAAAATAAGTTTTTGCTATTTGGTTTCGTAGCATGAAAACACCGAGAAATTACTCCGCATGGTCAGTTTTATTTATTGTCAAAAAAATTCACTTTTAGGTCTCTAGAATTTACAGCTACGAATTAAGAGCATAAAACATCATTAATCTTTTAATTACTTAAAGTGTGCTTCAAAGCTTGTTGCCAATCGGTCACAAATTTAGTTTGTTCGACCGGGGGCTCCATAATTTTGTCAGATAAACACAATTAGTTCAGAGTCAGAAATTTGAAGTTGTCGCAAAGTTTGTATCCAGGGCTCGCACCAGAGAGCATCGCCGCAGCATTGTGGTCTTTGGACCACTTTGCTTACTGCATATAGTATCAGAAGAGTAAACTTGTTATATAGCGCCAACTTTTGGCCGCAGCTAAAAGCTTCTGGATAAAGCATACGCCATCACGATGTGTCGGTTCACATAGTTTTTCATAAAAAAAATCTATTAAATTCTGCTGACACGTTGTATCATCAATTTTTGTCCACTTGCGCAGCAATATTTGCAATAAAATTACAATTTTTCTCAAACTTGTCAGCAAACATTTTTCTATTCAAACCTAGAATTGGTTATTTTTTTTTTTTTTTGTTGAAACACAATTTTTTGTCCGCTGACAGGAACTGTGAAAAATTCATATATCCAGGGAACTGTTTTTGTCGAGCTTACTTGAAAAAGATATACGCTACACTCAAATTTTAAGTACACTTAAAACTTGTTCATCTCTGATTATATATAAAATATGAATCTGGTATAAAAAAACCATCAGCAAATTTTATTTATTCACTTTGGTGTTATGTTACAATATGTTAGTTGCAGGGTATAAAAACCGTTTCGTTTTATACGAAAAGTTTTCACGCGAAAATGGCGTGAAAATGTGTTGGAAAGTAATCAACAAAACTGTCGCTTCGTTTTAACTATTCTGTGGAAATAAAAGATAAATCTGAAGCAGGACTGCAATTAGTTGGGCAGCAGCTGAATCCGCTGAGTTTTCTGACAGGCTTCAATTAAAAATTCTCGCTATTTTATTGTGTCGATTGAAAACCATTTTTGAAGCTGGGGCAATATTACGATACTCAACTTTAAGAGAACTTAAATGAAAGCTTGCAAGCGAGAAATTTATAGCATTTATGAAATTGTTGGTATAGAATTTAACGTTAAGTAAAATCCGTTGCCAAAATCCTTCAACAGCAGACGTAAAATAATAAATTATGTTCCTCGCAATTTTGTGGCAGGCTTGCAAGCTGTGTGTGTGGGTGTATGAGTGGTTGTGGGCTCGTGTAAGTAAACTTGGCAAGCCGAAGCCAAGTATAAAACCAGCAGCCACTAAGGCGCTAGATAAAACAAAAACAGTAAAATAAACAGCTGCAGCAGCCGCAACAGCAGCGTAAATGGCATTGGGACAAAAGCACAATTCGCGGCTCTTGAACTGAAAAATGTATTTAAGTGGCATATAAATTGCACACACACAATCGCAGCGTAACAACTGGCGACTGGCAGGCCACTCTGATAAGCACCACATTATTTATATAGCCGTAGTTTTAAAGCTATTAAAATCTAGAAGCTGGAAAGCGCCGAACATGTCCTCCATGTTAATTAAGTTTGTCTAGCCAAGTAAGCAGAGGCCACCAAAGGATGCTAAAATAAAATGCACAAAAGAAAACCGGAAAGTGACGGCTAGAAAATGCAATTATAAAGGAATTTGAGCGTTCCATTATTAATAGGAAAAAGTGGGGCTATATTCAAAATTATCCCGCCCCTTAAGAGCCAGTTGATTATTATTCACAACTCAGACTTATGCAAATCAGTTTTTATATCCCTCAATTTACAACAGTTTCACGAACAGCAAACCCATCGAATACATTTGAATGCATTTGCGCATTCAGACGTGAGATTCGGCAATTGTCCAATTTGGCAAAGGACTTTTGAAGTTTTAAGCACTTATTTAGCATATTGCCTTCGTCACAGATACTCTCCAATAACTGGGCAACTGTGCAGGTGACGATAACACTTAAATGCCATAGAATTTTGTCTGCTTCAATTTACATTCATTATGGCCAGCACAGGGTAACAGAAAGTAGACTATTTCTATTCTTAATACAAAATGCAACTTTACCTTAAAAATGCAAATTGGAATTTTAAAAGCATGCTTACAATATTTAACCATACAAATGCATCAAATGAATACAACTTTATAGTTGTATTCAGTTTTTGAATAGGCCACCAGACAATTTTCTCGTTGTTGGCTTTTTCCATGCCTGAAGTGCCCCAGTCAATAGGCAGCAAAATTAACCAGTCCATAGGAGGTTCGCTCTGGTCAAACCGTACTTGTGGTCCCAGTAGGCGGAATGCGGACTTCGAACTGAAATCCAAATGGGGTTAGTAGTCAGTCACACCCCCTTAAAGGAGGCATGCCAAATGGTAGCTTAGCAAACATCAAATTGAAACTTTGTTTTACTGCACGGCTAGTATTAGCCTGTTAGAACAAAAAGCAACTATTTGTAGTGTCATAGTTCATTGAAATTGGCAAATTACTTTCCAAATAGTAGTTAACCTAATAACTAGAGTCACGCAAGCGAGTAACGAGCCAATATATAGTGTAAATACAGATATCTATTTATTTGACCAAAACATTTTGTTCTAAAATATATGTTTTATATTATAAAATAATAAATTGAATATATATTACCCAAAATACGAAGGAATGAAACGTATCGAGGACTGATCTAAAAATCAGGAAGGCATTGACACAAACCATGAAAGCAAAAAACTATTCATGAGTGTAGCTATTGTAAAATTAAACGAAAAATCACTTACGCACAATTACATTACGGGTTCAAGGATAGGCTCATGAAGAACTAATGTGAAATTTGTTTCAAATGTTTTGAACATTTACTAATAGCATTGAGTTTAAGGGCAATATTTTATATTATTATGACTTACACTATAATTTTGTACAGGGTATTTAGTTTATTGTATGTAATATTTCAGTTTTTCGGCTTGGATCATTAACACTCATTATGCATAGCAGAAACCATAAATTTATCTCATTTACTGATTCAATAATGAATGCACGAATTTGAATGGTTTTAAGCGGAAACATTTGCGAATTTGAAAACCAACTGTAAATGACATGGGCAATCCGGGTAACATTTTTAACGTCGACAAATTATACGGCCAACAGTTTGAACTACGTGGCTTGCGCGTATTTGCTTATCACACACAATACACACACACGCATACACACACCCATCGCAGTTTTCCATGTTTCCCTCTTGCTGATTTACTGTTGACTGCGAATTTCATTTGTCAGAAACAACGGGAATGTGTTTGTTCACTGCACATTAGCGGCGGTGTTTTTTGGCCATTGTTTGTCGCTGACGATTGCTGCATTTATTACGTGTACGCCACGTATTAGTTGTTCTAGACACATCTGATTTATTAATTTAATGCTGATTTCATTTTTAATATTCTCACTTGCAAAAGTTGTTAAAATGCATATTTGAATTGCATATCAAATCAAACAATTATGCATTATAAATAATACCTCGTTCTCCCAAATCCCTGTGGAGGCTCAGTTGGCAAATCCCAGTATTCAATATGTGTGACTATTTTATGCATCCATAAACAAATCCTAAACATAGAATAATTCCAAAAGGATCTATGTATTTTTTATAATTTATATCATTTAATTATTAATTTCGCCTGTGTTTCACACATTTCACCAAAATCAGCTTTAGCATGGTTTTATATAAAATACCCAGAAGAACAAAATACACAGAATGAAAAAAGAAACGTTTTATTAGGAACACGTGCTCAAGGCCAGTGCTAGCAACGATGCGACAACAGCCATGTCACGTGCATAACACGAAAATAATACGCAGCTTTTTTTTTTGTGTGGCAGCAATGAAAAAGTATTTATGGTTAAAATGAATATTAGTCCAAAGGGAAGGTGTGCATGAAATTTATATGTTAACTTTGTTCAATTTTAAAGCTGTGTCATTCATGCTGCAAACTTTGCGCAACGCAAAAAACGTCGACAACGCGGCGTATGTGCAACATTTAGCTAGTGCTGCATTTTACAAATTCTTTTATACAGCTCTAATTGCACTTGCTTACTTAAGCACGGATACTTGAAATGTTCTCAGAACTTTCGTGTATAATAAATTACTTGACTCTGTGAAAAACCCATAAATTTGATTTTGTGCCAACGAATTCATTGGTGAAAAGTTACATCTTTACAGTTGTAAATTCGCCCTCCTTTTGCAGTTTCGTTAAGCTGCTCGATTTTATTTGGTCAAGGGCCAAGATTTGTATTTATAAGAAATGGCATTTTATATGTGATATACACTGACTGCAAAAAGCAATTGCTTAACAAAAACGAATTCAATCCTAGAATGCCTTTTTATAAAGGGTATAATGGTTTTTTGCAAATGTTTGTAACAGACAGAAAGAGGCATCGCCAACACAGTAAAGTGCATATATATTCTTGATCAGAGTAAATTTAAAATTTGTTGTATAAATTTTTCGATCTATAAGACTATACGACTTGAACTTCAAGTTTATTTTAAATGATTGCAAAATCATAACATCAATAAAAAATGCACAGCAATCTACGTGAATTAAAGATACCAAAATTGGTTCCAATGAATATGATATTTTAATATACAATGGCCGTACAAGAATTTTTTGCATAATCAAGCTTGGTTAAGCAACACAGAAGTTATTTAAAAAATATAAAGAATTAATTAAATAATTGCACACAACATTGCCACAATCAGTGCGACAGTCCGTGAAATGTTACATTTGTGCGTGAAAGTGTAATAATGTATCTATATCTGCTCTTTCAGCTCTATCTGTATACTCAATAGTGGGACGAGTAACCATCCCATCTTGGTTTACTTAAGTTGGCGTATCTTATTTATGTAAACACTTGTTTAACGCTTTCTATTATTACCATTTTTTTTTTTTTTTCATTGAAAATGGGCAAGTTTATGTAACAGGCAAGAGGATCCCAGCCAGCAGCTTAAGCTGAAGCGATTAAGTTATGTCTGTCTGTTAATACCCCAAATTAGTATAGAATGGTGTTTAGTTTGTAGCTGAGTACTTCCGACTAGAGTACTCTTTTCCTTTTTGTGTTTTCTGCTGTAACTTTTCATTCTGTCTATCGAAGTGGTTTTTTTTTGTAACTGGCATTAGACAGTCCCTAGTAAGTCATTTTTTATCTATCACTCTACGCAAAAATTTATAAGTGAAGTACCCAATTATGAACTCCAGCTTAAGTTAACAAGGGATCAATTACTGCAATCTATTTTTGATATTCCTCGGTAGTTGAGTCATTTTTATAAGCCTTATTGAACAACAATAATGCAAGTTCACAGGACAGGCAAGTAAATTTAAGTTGATAGTTCTTCACCAAATCCAGTAAAATATAATTAATATCTAGTTAATAAATAAATTAGCTCAGAATTACATACATTCAAATACTCTTTACAGCGATATTGATAAAGAATGCATTAAGTTACTTATGGTTTAGAATTATACATCTAAAATATCTTAAAGTTGTCTAATAAAATTTGCGCTGAAAAGTAGGCAGCGAATTTTGTAAGCTTTATAGTCAAAATTTTATCCAATGCAAAGATAAAGTTAATGCAATGCAATGAAAAGTTTCTTGTATTTTACTTTGTCGAAATTCACGACCAAACGACCTTGTGATAACAATGATAAAGTTTTATGCTAATATATTAAATAAAAATTAAATTGCTGCACTTAGTTTTTGTGGTGGTACTTTTACAGGGAGCATTTGTTTTCAACTTTAGGCGTTAGAAGCATCTTAAATTTATGATAGCGATGCAATTATATTTAAGTTTTTTATTTATTTAAAGTTTTTCATTTCATAGAGTCATTTGCAGATATTATGTTGCACTTTTTCTGCATTGATATTCCCTTTCACAATTTCTTATTTTATTTTCTTGTGTATGTTAAATGCACCAAAGCCTATTGTTTTAGGTTCCCAATTTATTATTTTCAAGCAAACTTTAATTTACTTTTGCCTTAAGCCAACAGTTCTGATACAGACTAGCAACTAAATAACTTTTGGCTCTAAGGCCAGTTACAAATACAGTTGCGAATGAATGTTTTCAACAGCTTTGTGCTTGCTTCTGTGCAGGTGACCGCAGCACTTTAGGTCCTGTGG
>SCDT01001765.1:0-20856 GCA_004143765.1 Drosophila melanica
ATTATTATTATTATTATTGCATAGCATTTTTTTTAAGTTTGTGCAATTTCATCAGATGGAACTCGACCCATTTTATCTATCCTGAAGCACACTTTCATAAATTTATTATGAAAAGCTTTGAAGGAGTTCTAAGCTGACGGCTTGAATATTTTACTTTCCATCCACTAAAGTTTCTCAATAATTTTCGGACAAAAGGGAAGTTCCAAAATCGTTTAAAAAAACGTATATATCTATTTGTAATGATGTCGTCCGTTAAAATTCAGCTTCCTAGCTGTTCCGACGAGTTTTATATATGTTTATAGCATATTGAATACGATCCCAAAACAGATGAAAATATCGTCGTGTGCCAAGGAGAGATCACGTTTATTTCTGGCTTCACAATCGAGTAGACTACATGAAACATGCGCAATACATTCATTAATTGATATGCACTTTCCGTTACAGCATTCGTTGGAGAGTTCTGCAACATTTCAGAGTTCACAAATTGATCGTGTTTTTGATTTTGTTGCGACCTTGCATTTAGATCCGTATGGAAACGAGTCACACAAAGCATCGAGTCATTCGCTTTCCGTACTAGTTTGATGCAGCACTCGCATATTTGTGCACACAATTGTAGCCGCAATCGCATCAGAGAACGAGTGCCTACCAATTCTATAGTTCTAATCGAAGTTACTTTGTTCCGCATCTCTGCAACGTCTCGTTTCGATGTCTTTTCGTTGTAGAAATAGCCACTCTGACGCACAAGTTCACATCGGTGACGCTCTATAAAAACAAAACCGTGCGCTATGCGGCTCGCATGCACGCCATTATCGCCTGCCAGATGGAGTTCCAGCTGTATCCCATGGACATCCAAGTCTGTCCCATTTACATTGAGAGCTGTGAGTGGCAGCCAAAAGTGTGCTTATCAAAGCTGAATTAACAAAATTTTCTTTCTTTTTCCAAGTTTCGTCCAATAATCAGAAGGTCAAGTTGCGCTGGTCGGATTCCGGGGTAACGCTCAATCCGGAACTGAAACTGCTGCAGTACAATCTTGGCCAGCCCTTGGAGCTGGAGGAGAGCGACGGCTACATGCCCGAGAAGGTGGGCAACTTCTCCCGGCTGACCGTCTACTTTCGGTTCGAGCGTCAGATCGGCCATCATCTGATACAAACGTTCGCGCCTTCCTCGCTGGTGGTGATGCTCAGCTGGTTCAGCTTCTGGCTCGGTCTGGACGCCATTCCAGGACGCGTGACGCTGCTCGTCACCTGCATGCTGACGCTGGTGACCATGTTCACGGGACTGCGGGCGGACATACCACCCGTCGCGTATGTGAAGGCAATTAACTAGCACTGAACTGTAAACACAAGAAGTTATAGTAACATGATCTCTGTCATCTTCTTTGACATTGACAGGCGCTCGACCTGTGGATGGCCGGCTGTATGGTTTCCGTGTTCGCCGCCCTGGCCGAATTCGTCGTTGTCAAGGTATTGGACGTGCAGTACCAGTACCAGGTGAACCGCATACCAAAGGTATTGCCCATGGTAAGCGCCAGCTTTTATATATATAAAGACATTATACTCAACATCGTTTCTGGTGCGCAGCGCATTAGCAATATGGAAAAGGGTCAATGTGCAACTGTGGCGAGCTGGGAGGGTGGCGCCGTTCGGTCACGGAAGGCCACACAAACTCCGACAACCCCCGGCCAGGTGAGTTGCCTTGGCACACATGCGAACCTACTTTCGCCATTAATATCGATGTATTGCCAAATCGAAGCTAATTACGAAACGTTTATGCAAATCGCACGTTCCAATTTCGATAATTTATATTTTTATATTTTATATTCTGTTTTCAACAGACTTCCCTTCAGGGCAACGGAGGACCCCCAAAGCCAGCGCGCCGCCAAAGCCTCCTGTCCGTGGCATGGACGGACACGGACACGGGCGTCGAGAAGATCATGTGGCGCGAAATCGATAAGGTTTCGCGAGCCGTTTTTCCGATACTTTTCTTTGTGTTCGTGCTCCTTTATTGGCCCATATTGCTAATGAAGTCATCCTAGGATTTGGGGAGTTCCAGAATACACCTTTCTGGACTCCGTTAAAAATTCAAATGGTCTTAACTCTCAACGGTATTCGAACCCAATTGGACAACATCAAAATATTATATAGACACACGGGAGCGTATTTAACTATTTAGATAATCTACTACTGCTATGAGCATATCACTCCACACAAGTACAACGCATTATATATCATATCTACAGTTACCTTACTGGATTGGATTGGCCAGGTGATTGTGCTGATTGATCAGACCTGATCGTGTAACAATCAACATTAACAGTTGCTCATCATTATAAATATATTTTATTTTTAATTTGCACGCTTGCATTATTTGAAGAATGTACCTCAAAGTAGAAAGACTACAGATTAAACAAACACCTGGCAATATAACTATTGCTCTTACCTAAATATTCGCTTGCATTCGAGCTGTGCAAAGGTTTTGCCAAAGAGACAAACCAAACCAAGTGATTAAAATTTACCTACTAATACTAATATTCTTAAATACTATTTTTATCGAACAAATATTCATTGTAATAATATCGGCTTCAGAACAATTGGCATTATGCATAATGCACATAAATATTTAAATGTATTGTTTTATTTTCATTTATAGAACTAAAACGTATTTTTTAAGCTTAAGAAATCAGCCAGAAAATTAATTGGTGCTTTAAAAATGATAATAAATTTTACAACCCTCTAAGGATCAAGAACATATACATACATATTCGAATTGTAAATAAGTAGTAAAAAGCTTTTTAGGAATTTTTACACACAATTAAGACAAATAACCAGTTTAGCGCATTTTGAAAGCAAACGTGCGATATTTAGAGCTGTGGCTTTATATATTTTGTATATTATCATATATTTTATATATATTTGAAATAGCGCACACATACAAAAAATTTGCTAGGAATACGTACGTATGTTAAATGTAATTCATAAGTAATGGCGAGATTATATTTTGTATAACTGAACACGGTGTAAATATAAGCCAATTCATAATCAAATTTATAATAAATACCTAGAGAGTTATTAACTATAGCTGCAAGATGCGTGTACATAAATTTCCATCGGTTAAATTCTTTATAATAGAGTTGTTTTTTTTTTGAAGAGGTATCGAAACTGTTTACTATGCTCTAATATCTTTATCCTCAAAGCTTTAAACTTTATCTGAATACAAATTACTCAAATATGCATGTAAGAAAGAAATCAATAAAACCAAGTGATTCTAACCATAACCCTTAAGTGAACTCAAAAAAAAAACTCGATAGTTTAGAAATTTAACATTTACTGAATGTAACCGTAGGATCTAAGGCAACAACAATACTCTTAACTCTATGAAGCGACGTTGTCTTCCGCATCATCTTCGTCACTGTCTTCTTCGCTCTCTTCACTAAACTGGGACTCCAACGATTCGTCCTCCTGGCGCCTTATCAACAACATTTCATTATCACTGTCCTCATTATCGGCGGCTTGCTCGTCAGTTGACTTTTTCAAGTCTGCCAGATGGTCTGCCCTCTCCAGGAGTACACGTATCGTGTATTTGTTGTAGTCACATCTGGAAATTAATTAAATATCATATTTAATAGATCCTTCAACTCACAGTTTGCTGCGCTTACATTTTGTTCAGCATTTCATATTTGCGCGAAATGCTTTCGTGGAGCGCAAGCAAAGCCGTGTGTTGAAAGACCCCATCACGATAGCCATGGGTAGTCAGCAGGCAGCAGCACCACTGCAGATAGAATTCGATGTGGGGCGAGGATTGCAGCAGGCGTGATAGGTGCTGCAGCAATCGCTGGGCGAACTCGGGCGACAGATCCGCGCAAAGGAGCTCAACTGTAAAAAGAAATAAAAAAAATGAATTCAGGCACGTGCTGTAAGCCAATGGCAATCAATTCACAAATTCCCCCAATGCATGTTTCAATTCGAGGGGGCCACCAGCAATGTACAAATAGTTCCGCCTGTCAAACGCTAACCGGCCATGTTAATGCAGAAAGAGCCTTGAAACTGTTTATTAACGGCAAAAAACAAAAATTTGCACATTCGATCCAAACGAAGTTGGTAATAAGCGCCTTGAATGGCAGGGTGAACCCAACTCCCATCTATTTTTAAACATGCGAGAGACGGCAAAACGCCATCGATTCGAAAATTAAAAGGAAAAACCAAAACCAAAGCGAATAAAAAAAACGCACGAAGGTTGTAAAACTAGTGGCTCTGCTTGCAAGTTCAAACTACAGACTTATACTCTGGTTATTTACAGGCACTTACTGTCTCTATACGGCACGCGCTCCAGCACCAAGGTCACCAAATTGGGCTCGTTCAGTTTCAAGGACATTACGAGCGCCTTTGTGAACTCCAAGTTCATTAGGGCCTCGTGTGCCGCTTTGGGTGTCACTTCCAGGCTTAAATCAAACGGATCGAAGACAACGCCTACAGAATAAAATAAATAATTTAAATAAATCGGAACTGACAATAACCATAACTCTGACAGTTTACTCACCCTTATCCAGCGCATATATGCAGAGGCCTTCGGTGCCTGCGGCTGCAAACGCTTGCCCGGTGGGCGAGAATCGCACACAGAACACCCTCACCTCGGGCTGAAAGCGTCGCGACGACATGTCCCCCTTACGTACACCGGGTAACCGTATTGCCACATTGCCTCCCTCCAGTTGCTCGCGCTGTTCCACCAAGGCCATGTTGCCGAACTCGCTGAGATGCTTCCGGCTGATAAACTCCTACAAGTTGAGTGGTAAATTATTCGTTCAATCTGTTATGTAGTTGACACTCACATTTAAGCCATCCAAACTGTGGTTCTGGGTTATTTGGAATTTCTTGAGCAGAATAGCCTCGCGCACATGATATATGCAAATATTGGCGGATTTTCCCGCAGCTAGCAGGCATTCCCCGTCCGCCGAATACTCGATGGTTGAGAAATAGCTGAAAAACAAAGTTACGTAAAACTTTACATAAATGTCGCACAATTAGTTTGCTTACTTTGATTGTGCATTTTTCTTGGCAGTTACGATATCTGTCTCGAAGCGTCCGCTGCCCAAATCGTTGCGTCCCTCAATTGTGCTCACTTGTGTTGCAGATTTTACATCAAAGATGGTTATGTTACCAGCGAGCGTAGCGACGGCGACCTGTAAAAGGATTCATTGGAAATACATTGAATGACTCAATCGGGTTCATTTGCATTCACCTCTTCACCACTGGGACTAAATGCCACGCTGGTCACATCAGAGAGCGCATCGATCGTTTCGTGCTCACTGTTCGACTCCAGACAATTCCAAATTTTGACCGTTTTGTCCCAGGAGCCTGAGATAAGCGTTGAAGATGTGGCGACTGGCGAAAAGGCCACAGAGACCACGGGGCCCTCATGACCACTGATGACTTCCAGCAGCTTTCCCGTCTTGACGGACCACAAATATATATCGAACACATCTTGGCCGCCAGCAACAACCAATTCTCCAGAGTAGTCCACTGCCACACACGCAAACTGAGCCGGCGTTGGCGATGTGAATGTTCTAAAGTTGCGATACCTAAAATTTGGACAAATTTAGTGAGTTGGATTGCAATTTGTCAGCATTAAATAATGACCTTATGATATCAAATGCACGCACTGTGCCGTCAAGTGAGCTGCTAACCAGGAACTTCTTATTGCGGCTGAACTGGACTCCAGTCACACCACTTGTGTGTTCACTGAACGTTACGAAGCAGAAGCTGCTCTGTGTGTTCCACAGCTTCACCTTGGAGTCCTCACCGCCAGTGGCAATGTACTGGCCATCCGATGAGTAGGCGATACAGGCCATTTCACTGCTGTGGCCCTGCTGCTTCATAATATACTGCTCGCTCTGCCACTCCCACACCAGCAGCTGTCCTATTTCACGCGAAGCTAACGCAACCCAATCGCCGGTGCAGTTAAATACGGCCGTCGATATGGGGTAGTCGGAGATGCTCAGTGAGTGAATCATGTTCACGTCGGGCAGCTCG
Source organism: Drosophila melanica (assembly GCA_004143765.1). Classification (NCBI taxonomy): domain Eukaryota; kingdom Metazoa; phylum Arthropoda; class Insecta; order Diptera; family Drosophilidae; genus Drosophila; species Drosophila melanica. The sequence continues at coordinate 6,027 of SCDT01001765.1, forward strand.
TACAGATAGAAAGCGCCCGTGCTGAAGGCCACCACCAACACTTTTGTGCGGCGATTATAGTTGGCCGCTGTCAAAAGCGCATCACGCTTTTCCTTGCGTGGCTCGTTGGCCAAATAGTGCCGGCCCAACTTTTTGTAAAAGAATGGGTGTCCTTGCTTAATGCCCTCGTCTTTAACCTCGTTTTGGTCCTCAGCCGCAGCTTCGAACTCTTTCTTCACATTTGGCTTTTCCACATTATTTTCGACATCATCCTCAGATTCGTTTTCGCTGTCAGATGTTTTGTTATTCAAGGCCTTTCGCTTACGGGCCGGCGGTGACGCTTCGGATTTATTGACTTCAACCAAATCCGATGGCTCCAAGCTGCATTCCCAAAGACAGAGCTGTCCATTCCGGCTCACAGTGTTCAAGTGTAAGCTATTCGATTCGAAAAAGCACGAGACTATGGCATCCGTGTGTCCGCTTAGGTTGTAAGTTCTAAAGTTGCGCGTGTGATTCACTGCACAGATCTTAGTCGAGCTATCGCGGCAGCCGATGGCCAGTAGCTTAGAGTCCGTTGACCAGTCCAACCACGTGACGTCGTCGTAGCCACCTAGGAAGCTTCGTTTTAGCACAAATGGATTGTACTCGCCAGTAATTTCGCCCGGAGAGCAAAATATTAGCACTAGATTCTCTCTTGCCACCGCAAAGTAGGCACCATCCGGGCTAAAGCTGACGCTCTGCACTCCAGTTTGGAATTTATGCCGGTGGATCACTGTACAGGAGACCATGCTAATCAGCTGCGCATCGCCCTGCTCATTGACAGCGATCAGTAAGCTGCCATCCGGGGACAGGGCTATGTTTGTGTAGTTGTAACGGGACTCCAAGGATAATGTGCGCGACTTGTTGCTGAAAATAAATAAAGTGCCAAAAATTATACACCATTGCAGACAAAAGGAGAATCTGCTGTTTATATCTACAGTTAACTATGTTTACACCTATGTTTCATACTTCTTAAGATCGTAAACAGTTATCCGGTTTCCCACGGGACTGATAACCGAATTGCCATCCGGAGTGAAGACCAAATTTCCATTGCAATAAATTGTGCCCAACAAATTCGAAAACTGTAAGTATATGTAAGCACTTGTACTATTCGGTTGAATACTACTAATCGTATTTACTCACTTTGTAAGTAAACTTCATAGTGCAGGTTTTATTTTAGAACTAAAATATGTTAAACAGAACGGTTTCAGCGGCAACTATAAACAAAACACACTGCACGTGTTAGTCAGTGTGACGATAAAATACCAAGCGCTCAATGCTGTAAAAATACTAAAAATACAAATACAAACATGGAAATAATAATGCAATGTAAACAAAATTTATTAAAAATTGTCATTATTATATATTTATTATTATATATATTGATTTATTATTTGACTTTGTTGATATTTTCATTTAAACTTTAAAAACAATAATACTGCTTGAGTATTACCATTAAGTATTAAAAAAATTACAGCTGATAAGTTCAGCGCTGCCAACTTGTCAGCTTATTCAGTGAATTTCCTGCAAAGAAGAAGAGTACACAATTTCAACACAAAAATAATAAATAATCTTTACACAACAATGGAAAAGAGCAAATCCTCGTCAGATAAGTTAGCCGAACGCAAACAGCGTTTACTCGAGCTCCACAAGCAACGCCAAGAGGCGCGCACACAGAACCACCAAGAAGTCGTCGCAGAAGACGCACGCAAGAAACTGCCAAGCAATTGGGAAGCTCGCAAGCGTCAAGCAGAATGGTTGCTTGCAGATGACAAAGCGCGCGCGGACGCCCAGACAGCTGGCAAGGATTACGAGCGTCTGAAGTTGCTCGAGGTATCCGCCATCGACGCGGAACGCATAGAGAAAAAGAAAAAACGCAAAGATAATCCCGACCTGGGCTTCTCCACATACGAGGCACAGACAGCCAGGCAATACAATCGCCTGGTTAAGAATATGCCAGCGCGCGACATGGCCAAGTATGAAAAGCAAAAAGCTGAGCTGGGCGACGCGTTCTATGGCGGCCCAAACACAACACTGCATTTGCTTACCAAGGACACGCCTGGTGCTATTAACAACATGGTTCAGGACTTGGAGCAGCAAATCGAGCGCAGAAAGAAATACTCCAGACGACGAATCTACAACGACGACGCCGATGTGGACTTTATAAACGAACGCAACTCAAAATTCAACAAGAAATTGGATCGTTTCTACGGAGAGCACACGGCGGAGATCAAGCAAAATCTGGAGCGTGGCACAGCAATCTAAACCTAACATTAAGAAAAACTAAACTAATTGTAGTCTTTAAGTGCATCTTGTATCTAAAAATATAAAAATATATGTACATGTGTATTTTACATACAAAGTTAATGTAAATTGAGCGATATAAATGGAATTTTTTTATTTTAATTCAGTGCTGAAAAACGTAAGGCCAAGGCCAATCCTTTTTTTTTTCTTAGTAATATAAATTATTTGCTTGCAAGAAAATACCGCCATGTTAGTATAAAATACCACGCAAGAAACCATAAATGTAGAAGCTTCAGACATTGGTATTTTTATAGTTTGTTGACATTTTTGATTTGCAATTTTGAATAGTTGAAAACGCCTGTATTGATAAATAATAATATTTGTTTCTATCATCAGGCATAATGCAAGCGTTCAGCGCACGTGAAAAGTACCTGATTTCAAACACGTTGTGCTGTTTGCCTGTCGTACTGCAGGGACGCGCTGTGCTGATAGATCTCCTCAACGAGACGTCCGTAGCTGGGATTATAAGTGTCGCAGACGGCCACATGACATGCGAGCTGACAGACGCGGTTTTCATTGATCGAAACGGTCAGCAGCACGCTTTCGATTACTTCATGATACGCAATCGGATGATTCGTCTGCTGCATGTCCCCGCGGACCTGGACATTGGACAAGAACTGCTCCAGCTGCAGCGCAAGCCCGCCAGGAGCAGGGGCAAACCCAAGCGAACCTTTAAGCAAAAGCGCGCAGAAGATCGCCACAAGGAGACTTTGGAGAGCATTAAAGCTCAGAGAAATGCTGAGAAATCGTAGAAAGATTTAGAAAACTTGAAAAGAATTTATAACTAATTCCATTTATGAATACATCTGTTAAGCATTACATATTTTAGTTTCCTTCACATTTTTATTTGCTGTGCAATTATATTAAGAGTCGAAATTCACTTTGCTTTCTTTTGTTCCTGGTATTTGTAATGCAGCTCCATGCAGTCTACCTCGGAAATCTTAATCCAACCGTTCTTGGTCATGTGGTAAACGCGAACTATTCCACCTGAATAGGCATCACGGTGAGTGGCATGATAAATAGCACGCTGACCCAGCTCCTGTGCCTCAGCGTCTTTCAAGTCCCAATGGTAGCCAGAGTCGAGTACTCCAAAAGCATAAATGGAACCGCTGCCAACTGAAAACACATTTCCGGGTGTGCGCGATCCCTCAGAGTCGACATAGTAAAGCCCGGGTCCACGCTTGTCGTAACCGGCTAACATCATGCCCATGCTCAGGCCCATGCCTTTGTATTCGTGAGCGATATTAGCCATGATCTTGCTGGCCGCAGCCACCGAGATGCGCTCCTTGTTGCGCAGCTCGTGCAGCCGGCATTCCTTTGCCAGCACGCGATCCCAGTAAACGCAATCGGCCGCACCGCCGGCCAGTGTACCGAGCAAAAACTGGTTGATCTCAACAATTTTCTTCATCGTCTGCGAACCAATGTATTGACCCCCAGTAGCGCGAGAGTCCACAGCCAATATGACACCGCCTTGGTATTTGAAGCCGAGAGTTGTTGTGCCGTGATCAAAGTTAATCTTGATACCGCTTTTATCGGCATTTGCTTGGATTTTGTTCAAGTTTTCAAGGGGCTAAAGTATATACATGCATTAATAGCGTGAATATGAAAACATAAATTTCTTTCAATCCACTTACATTCTCGAATGGAGGCGCCGCCAATGTGTAAGGATTTACAATGTTGCTGCTGAAAGCATTCAGCTCATCCACGACTTCATTGGAAGTCCATGCTGCGGGCTTCATGTATGAAGCATTGGATATATTACAAATTTCTGCTAATGCCATTGTTTTTAATAAATCTTCCTTTGAATCTTGCCGACGCGAGAACTGCAAATAATATTTGTGATGAGATGACAAAAATTGACAAAAATTACCCAACACTGATCCAAACACACAGCTCTGGCCAACCAAAAGCTTTAACATTTTCTGTAATGTTATTAACAGTGCACTATTTTTTTTTCTAATTTAGTTCGAGTTAAATATTTTATTTAAACGGTTAAATGGCAGAAACTGGTCTTCGTAAATTAAATTGTATCTAAACCCAAATATTATTACGTGTTGAAGATAAGTTGGTTTTCGATAACCCTGCCGACGATCTTTAAATAAATGCAATAGGTGTCAACCATGAACGAAACCTGTTGCCAATTTTGCAATTCGCCTCAATTTTCTCTTCTATTTTCCTTAAGGCCTGGCTTAAAGCCAAATTAACTCTGGGCGTTCACAAAATGTAAGCAAACTTTGACACAAGTTGCGCACTTAATTTGTAAATCGTAAAATATTAAAAGGACTAAAACTACAAGTTTAATTTAAATTCAACCGAAAAAAACTTGATTCAAGTTGTAAGCCATAAAAATGTGTTAATTCGCTGCAAAGCGGTCAATCACTATTAGCAAAAAAAAAAACTGTTGTATCGAACGTGCCTGTAATTTAAAAATATTGTGAACTCAATTATGAAGATATAAATATTAATTTATATATGATATGGATCGAATGGACAACATATAAAATTACAAAACTTTTAAACAGAAGTACGTGTGCACATGCACGATATGTGTTGGTATGCGTGAGGGTATTTATGTGATTATGTATGTGTGTATTAAAGTACACCAACAGTACAATGAAATATAACGGGTGTTGTGCTCACATACAAACATATGTTTAAATGTAATATGTTAAAACCAATTTACAAACATTTTTGAATATCCTTTTAGACAATGCAGTATGGATCACAGCCTGAAACAGGAAGCCTTGCCGAATGCCATTTCCGGGGTGAGTCGAAGAAAATAAATTCACTAAAATTCGGTACATAAATATATGTGTATATTCCCTATTTAGCATGACTCCAGGAACTGGACGACTTTGCACGAAGCCGTCGCAGCAGGCGATGATAAGCGTGTGCAGATTTTGCTCTCCAGCAATGCTGATCGCCTGGCCAGGGAATCCAGTCAGGGCAACACGCCGTTGCATGAGGCAGCCAGCCGGGGCCTAAGTCGGTGCGTTAAATTATTGTGTACACCCCCGCCCACGAAGTCGCAGCATAAGGAGAAGAGCAGACTGAAGACGAGGGTGGCCAACACAATCGAAGCCTTGCACAACAGCACGCTGAGCATTATCAATAACGAGGGTCTCTCCGCGCTCCATTTGGCAGCGCAAAATGGTCATAATCAGTGTTCCAGGGAGCTGTTGATGGCCGGTGCCGATCCCGATGTTCAAAACAAGGTTCGTGCAAGCTCGCATATATTTCTTAAGTTTCCATCCAATAATACGCATTCTATGTTTTAGTACGGCGATACTGCACTACATACGGCTTGCCGTTATGGACATGCGGGCGTTACTCGCATTCTCCTTTCGGCATTGTGTGATCCCAACAAGACGAATCTGAATGGAGACACGGCGTTGCACATCACCTGCGCCATGGGACGACGCAAGCTGACACGCATCTTGCTGGAAGCGGATGCCCGTTTGAATGTGAAAAACGCACAGGGCGAGACGCCCCAAAGCATAGCGACCAGAAAGAATTATCGTGAAATTAATGAGATCCTAAGCACGCCTAAGCGAATACGAAATCGGAGAGAGAAGCCAAAGGAAAACGATAAATCGCTGCCTGCTCCAAGCAAAGATAAGGATAAAGATAAAGATAGTGTAGACAAGGCGATCAATTGGTCTCCCTATGGCTGTCATTACTTTCCCGATCCGCGCTCATTCCCATCGCCCAAACTAGAGACCTTACCCAAAGAGCCACTGAAGCAAGGCGAACAATACTTTCTCGACCTCGCCGGTCACATACACAAGGGTCCAGTTAGTGTTGGTAATACGTGCTATTGTGGTCCCTTCTTCCGGCACATAGAAAACAAATTAAACTGTAACCGGAAGAGTCTAAAGAAGTACGTGCACAAGACTAAAGAGCGACTGGGTCACAAAGTCCAAGCGCTGGCGATTAAGACAAATGACCAAATCGAGCAGCTGACTCGCACAATGATCGAGGATAGGATGCGTTGTGAGAGCAAGCGGCAGTTCCTCAACGAATATCTTCGCCGGGGGGAGCCACTGCGTTCAACAGTCGACAATCAAGCCCGGTCTCACAGACTGGAGCGCACGTTGTCCCGATGTCGAAGCTTGGATTTGCTGGAAAGTAATTTCGAAAGCGGGAAAATGTCCAACTCGAAGAGCGTTGACATTCTAGACAATGAAAATCAAACGGTTGTTAATGTCGCTTACGATTGCCATGCCCAGGATGCAGCAGTGGAGAGCGATCCAAATGAGGATTCCCACTCCGATTCCAGTATCGAAGTAACAGACAATTGCAATGATGTCCTGAACACAGCCTTTTCGACAGCTCAGGAGGAATTGAAGCAATCGAAACTGGATGAACTGAAACTGGATTTTCTGAAAGTATCGGAGCGACTCGGCGATTTACTAGAGAAAACCACTCTCATTATGGAGAGAGATAACGATCAGGAGAATAAGCAGCAGCTTTGCTCTCTTTCACCAGAACAGAGTAATCCATCCATGTACAGCCCGGAAAATCCGTGCAATCGTGAGAATAAGGAGAGCGCCAACAGTCCGAACTATGACGAGTACACAAATCTACAACGACGATATCCCAACTCTAGTGAAACCTCGAATCCCTCACAGCACTCAAACAGTTGGGAGTTTGAGACGTCTCCGCCAGACGCCAAAAAATTTTACCACTGCATTGGTAGAGGGGAAAATATGCTTAATACGGTTATTAAAGCCCTTCGGAAGGATGCCGCTTTTATTGATCATAATAAGGACGATGGGGCTCTCAATCAAAATGCAGACAGGACATGCGGAGACAAGTTGTTGTACAAGGAACAAGTACATGATTTTCCGTCTCCGTCCTGCAGCACGGACGTTGTTTTTCATGCGCAACAATCGCATGCAAGCTGCCACAAATCTCTATCCCGTCTGATGAAACAGCAACCGCATCGCTTAGAAGAAAACTACGCCGCCGATCCGGGTATATTCAACTCAAATACCATGAGCATTCCTCAAGAGGATATTGCAGAGCACTCTGGCCGATTACATATGGGACAAAGTTCTACTGACGCCGTTGGCAAGGTTGAAATCAAAAACAGTGAGATCAAATTTCTAAGGAAACCACCCACTGGGCAAGTTAAGGATATGGTGACACAGTTGCAGGGCAAAATAGACTCCAACCTGAAATTCGACAGTGATGTGGTCGGAAGCTCCGATTTGCAGCACTCAAATATGATTGCCCCGCATTTAAATAACGGTTATCACAGTGTTGCCCGTCACGGAAACGCTGGTCAGCTTCCTTTGCAAAATCCCTCCTCGCTGTACGCAGCGCATTTAAGGAGAAAACCCCAACAGTTCGAGGCAACTGAGAGGCATATACCCAAAGATGCATATTTTCACGATCTCCCGAATCGGTCACGAAATCTGCAAAGGAGTCAGAACATTTACTCCGCAGACATTGGGAGTTCTAGGTTCCTTCGGAGCTATGCAGAACAGCAGGAGTTTCACACGCCCAGCCCATCGCTCACCCTCCATCTTCAACCGCATGATCCGAAACCCTTACATGAAAATTACATCAATCGAAATTTAAATACGGCTAACGGTTATCAACCGCAACAGCTGAACGGAAATCTGGTACAAACCGCAGGCTCTATGAGAGTGCAGCCCATGATTTTTCAAAACCAACTCCCGCTCAATTTGTTAAACCAAGATGTCGATATTGACGTGGATGAGATCGCGGCTGTCGGCTTATATAATAATGTGTCCAGCCTAGTGTGAGACAAATCATTTCATCGACAAAAAGAATATTAATGTAAAGAATATAATTGTGCTGAATTTTTGTAGGCATCATTTTGTAAATAGTTGTCACAATGTATTTATCATTATTATTTATATGTATTTGTATATGTTATATACTGTTCATGTTGCACTATACCAGATATTTGTCAAATTGTGGACGTTTTGGCCAGAAAGTTGCCACATTTGCAGTAAAATTTCAGAATACGCAGCATTTTCTTTTTGGCACTAATTATCTGAAAATATATGTGTGCATGTACTTATAATGTAGTTTCTGGTATCTTTACTTAGACGTAGAACTATGAATAATTACGTTTAGTGTTATTATTGAATTAAAATATATTTTTTCAAAAAATTTTTTAATATAGTATTAATGTATGTGTAAATATCAGAATGTCAAGTACATATTTATTGATAACAGATAGTTTTGGTGTTTTGATAGACATGCGGCTTTCGACATTGTACAAATAAATTTAAAAAATGTTTACAAATTAACTAATGATGACAACTTTGATATCATTAACTACATATAATATGCCTGCTTGTTAATACAATTTAGCAATTTCCTAAAAATGGTTTCTCGATGTTTGTAATATTTAATTGAAAAACACTATAAATGATGTCGCAGAAACTAACTGTACTGCTCACTTACACATATCGGCCACTTAATAATATCTTAATTCTGAATAGTCAAATTACAAGTTACAATAGCCAATAATTTATTCGCTTTTAATGTAGCCTAATATAAACCTATTAACATTACTTTTTTGCATTCTATTGGAAAATGTTTTTCTTGGCTTTAATGAAATGAGTGTCGATAACCCGGCTTTTCTCTATTTAACTTAACAATATTGTTGGTCTTTAGACAGCAGGGATGAGTTACGTTCGCTTGGGACTTTGCAAGTTACGAATATTTTTTAGATCAGGTAATGTCTCAAAGGGGACTATTGTCCGAGTCTTCGCGCTCTTGGATTGTAGTTATACTTTGCTGCAAGGCATTCGGTGTAAGCCACTCTCTGAAATTAGTAAATACCGTAGATTAACAGTGCTTATAACTCGCTGGACGAACTCACTTTGGTAGGCATCTTTGTAAAAATGGCACACAGGAGCTGAAATGTGCGAGACGGTTCACCCAGCTGGGTATTTCTTGGCCGCAAAGTATCTGTTGAAAATGATGGTGATTATGTTTAAACCACGGATTAAGACAAGGCAAAGACAATTATATATCTGTGGGTACCTGAGTTAAATTGCCCGAAAAGTGGTTGCAATTATTGTTCATAAGATGATAACGATCTCCACGAAATTGATTGCCCAATTCCTCGACAATGCGACGCACTTCTTCATATGTAAAATCGGTACAGCCGATTTGTATGCTCTGTCGGAATTGGAATTGTTCGCCCAGTTCGTCGTGGTCGCGTGGAGCGATTTCAAAAACGCCCGTAAATGGAAACGGATGCCCACCATACGCAAACTCAGTGCCAAATGCTTCTACGCCGGAATGGAATACGCCAAGACCAATCGATGTGGTATACTCATTAATCCAATACTAAAAACCAGTTTATATTAGTCACGTTAGTTTGCTTTTTCAATTTTACCAATTCATTCCTTACCATGTCATATACGTTAAGGATAACTGGTTCTCTTGTCCCCATATTGGATGGCAAGAGCTCCTCATTACCATCTTTTGGGACACTTAGGCAGCTTGGAAACGACAGGTTGCACGGCAGCCCGTTGGAGAACATTGATTAAATGCGTTGTTGGCTTTCCTTCTAAGCTACAAAAAAAAATTGTTTAATATGTATAGTACTCACAGTAAAGATTTGTTTAATTTTTAAGTCGGACTTGAACTCCGATCATTTTGATTATCATACGCGTATGTGCACATATATGTGAAAGTACATATGTATAAAATTACACTTATGCTTGCACATATGTTTGAGTGCATACATATGTGTTCTTGATATATATACTCATAATCTTCATTCATACATACACACATACATATATACATACATACATGAAGGAATTACAATTGTGTCTTACCAAACAGTTCACACGAAAAGCGAGACCCTAATATACCATAATCCAGAGAAAGTCAACAATTTTTGATTGCCAAATATACAGATTTTCGCATTTATAGCTTTTTATACTTTCGCGTCCGTCTTTAGTTTATACTCAAAAATTTTTTTTGTTTATGGATTGATTGTAGAGTTGTGTCGGCCAAGTTGCATATCGTTCATTGAACCATTTTATCGAACTACAGAAATCGATTGTCAGATTCCATCACGTAAATATATCGAGCTGGTTATAAGAAAGAGAAATGTTTAAATATAAATTTGGCTCTTGCTTATAAAAACATTTAAAATATTATATTTTTAAATGAAGCTGAGATCTGAAATATTTGTAATTTATAAAAATAAAGTATAAAGGATGTTAGCATTATAAATATATATTTTGTAATAAATTTATAATTTGACATTTGCGACATTTTTCTTAGCACTTCAGTAAGTTTAAAAATTTAATAACAATTCTTGTTTGAAGTTTTTTAAATTTTGCTTTTGTCAATATGGAAAACAGTATATGATTGAAATATGGGTTTCAAATTTTATTTGATGAAAATAAGATAAGCAAGATAAGGAAATATAAACTTAATGTATACATTTTTTTTATTTAATAATAATATTTACAGTAAAAATAGTAATAGTAATATAATATGAATTATCTGCAAACTGATATAGATGTCTCCGTACAATGCAATCATTAGTGTTTTTTGGCCGATCTATATTAAATGTTGAAGATAAAAAAATAAGTAATTTATCAAAAATATTATTGCATGTTATTTTTTATCGCAGAGAAGTAGCGAAACACTCGACAGTTTTTTGTTTTTACTATCATATTAGATACTATGCACATACATACATACATATGTCAATATATGTATTTATTAGCCCGCTAATATTTGGATACTGCGCATGGCAGAGATTCTGATTCACAAACAACACGTGCAAACCAAAGCTTTTCCTGCCAGTGAGAATGCAACCGCCAATGAACACGAGTCAACGGACACGACAAACAATTTGCCGGCTCTCCGAAGTCGTTGCGGCGTCATGGTCGCGTTCTCATCCGCAACCAAACGAGTGTTGGGCATATCCTCGGAGCTGCCCGTGCAGCAGCAAACTACGCCGTGCTCTCAGTCTGCTCTGAGCGATGCGGAAGTACGGTTAAGGTTGAGTCATCCAAAAGTGAATTTTGCAAAATAAAAACGCAACAAGAAATAGTGTAGAGATAAAAAATCAAATAATTAAAAATTATTTTTTTTGTGAGAACAAATAAAAAATCGAGAAGTATAAATTCAAGTGAATGCAAAAATGAATATTAAAAACTCGCCGTCCAGTTAAGTTATATATTTGAAATCAAATGAATTTCTAATCGTGGTGTGGCAAATATGTAAAAGTGAAAATGGAAAATTCGCCGTCCAGTTCCATAGAAAAACAAATTGATCACTTTTTGGAGCATTTCAAACGCAGTGCTTCCAAGGCCATTGATACCGAGTGGGTCAGCGGGCCCGACAATGGACCGTCCGGGAGTCCCCAACGGCAGATGCCTTTGCAGCGCCTGCTGCAGAGGACCAAAAGTAGGTCCAGCTGTCTGGACGTATCGGAACTATCAGGTCAGTTTGTCCAATGAACAATTGCAGTTGTTAGAGTGTAACTCATATCAAATAGATGAATTATTCTGGCAAACATCAAGGCCATTATTTCCCCTTACTCTGCCCGCCTACTACTAAACATGTATTGATTTTCCATATGCGGTGCAATGTTAATGGCATTTGATACTCCTTTAATGTCACGGCTAAGCACTGTGTGCCCATTTGGTCTATACGTGTGGTATTTTATGGCGCAGTGGTTGAAGGACTTTAGATGAATTCAATTAAAACTACGAACAAAAATACTAATTTATTTATATATGATATTAATACTTAAGTGAAGGCAAGAAATATTTAATTATTTATAAAGACTTCAATGGCCGTAAGAAATTTTTCATTTTTTAGTCCCTTTTGCAGTTTGTAGCATTTTTTGAAACACATAAAAACATGCGAACATGAGCTTCGAATTTGGGCGAGTAGTAAAATCACTTAAAAATAAGTAACAAGAAACCTGAATTTTGTTCACAGTTGGTAATCTTTCATTTTCCTAATTGCAGTTGAAAAGAAGTCTGAACTTTAAAGTAATCCAATATCTTTCTGTCTTAATTGGTTGCATGAAAGCAGGTGCATCTTGCGTATATTTTCCTCATTTAGCTGCACTTTAATGGCCGCACTTACGAAATACATTCACATTTCACTTGCAAAGAAAGGGTACACATGCACCGATGCCTAGATATACTTATGGATGTGCATACATACATATGTACGTATGTATGTATAAATGTCGCCCATTTCATTTGGCGCACTGCTGCTAGTGGGTTTCAATTCTATTTAGGGTAGACGCCGCTTATTGCTAATCACTGGTACAGTTCTCATTTGTTTCGCCTGTTGCTTGATTCTAAGCCCGCGATATTTACTTACATACAAACATACATATACATATAAAGCACCGGTAAATATGACCTTGTTTAATTTAGTTTCATTCACAAACATTTTAATACTTATTTAAGTTTTGGGTGCCCAATGGACTGCTGAAGACTCGGGACTATTTTAGCTAATGAGCACTTCACCTTTTAGGTGTACGAGTTGGGCTAACACTTTTATTGTATTATAAACATATTTAAATGGTATTAAAGTTAATATTTGAATATATCGATCGTACATTAAATATTTAACAGTTGTTTTGTCTTCTGTTATTAAGCCATTATCGATAGTTCTGAAACATATTGGGCAGGAACCAGTTGACTGCTAGTAAAACTTGAACTTCGCTTTTCTAACAAAATACCCTTGAATTTAATAAGTATTATCCCTAATCTAAAGTTATATTATATTGCATAAAATAGTATAAAATAATGAATTTTTTATTGCTTTCTTTGGTTCCGAAAATATTGAGATATTACCCACTGTTAATAACAGTCCAGCATATGGTAATGTTAAACCCGCTGTTATGTTATTTTTATTAATGTGACTCTTCCTCTTCTGCGTAAAAAAATTTACCCGGTGCACAGTTGAAATAGACAATAAAAGTTTTTATGTGCAAAGATGTGTGTTCAAATGTATATTTAAATTGTTTGTAATACAATTAAATAACTGATATTTTTAGTGTTGTGCGCGTGTGTGGCAAATGCATAGAATCTAACTATTTATAAATATATTTCTATATATAAAATTTTCGTCATATATATGAATACGGTACATTCATTCTTTAATAACGCCTTCAATGGCTGTGATTAACTCTAAGTGCATACAATATTAATGGTCTGTGGTCATGGATATGTTTATTTCCGTTTATTTGACTTGACTCAATCAAAAACAACTGATTTGACATACGGGCCGCCACACAAATATATATAAAAACAATCTGCGCACATATGTAAGTACACTTCTGCAAAAAAGTATGTGTATAGGAGCCTTGTAACTTCATACCTCTCAATGCCAAACTGATATGCTAATCACCGCCAAACGAACAGCCTGATTGAGCCGAACAAAATTAAAATTAGATAAAATTGTGATAGAAGTGTTGTTATTTGCATAAATTGCTTAAATTGCGAAGCCATGCAGAATGGATCCCATAACAGTAATATTAAATGAAATGGTTCACAATAGTTATTGGATTGCCGTTTAATATTCTGAGCTAATTGCGTCTATCAGTCTGTGTACGGCGTACAGTTACTTATGAACAAAGCATTGCATAATAAAATTTGAAAATATGCATGTTTATACATACGTATGTATGTATGTATGTATGTATGTAGGTTCTTTATATACATTAGCATGAATGGATTGCAATTGTCAATTTATTTTGATTTTTCCAAGTCGCAAATTGATAAGTGAATGAATATCACTAACATTATATGCCAAAATAATATGTACATACATGTATATTAATAGAGAGAGGTTAAAGGTTATCAAAATAAATCAAATTAATAACTTTTCCTATCGCATATTTAATTATTAATTGTGCGAGTTTTTAGTTGAATATGCTATGCGAGTATATTCCTGCTTATTTGAACTTTAAGCTATATTACAATACTCCCAGACAAATGTGCGCAGCAAAGTTGAGTTGTTAACTATATCCACAATTTGTCTATACCCTGGATCTATACAAAATGGGTAGGGAAGGGTATATTGTTGCTGTACACAAGTTGGTAACAGAGAGCTAGATACTTCAAATTAATGAAAATTCCACCTGTTTTTGAGAAATCTTTAAAAATATATATTTCATTAGTTGGAGATACCCAATTTGGCATATACCTAATATAAGAGTTGTATGCACATCACAAGCAGTAATTATATATATTGTATATGTACATACTGTTCTGTTCTATTTTAAGATTTTTGAACACTTGATTGCGTTTGCATAGTTGCAGTATTATTTTAATAGTAATTCTAAAGTTGCAGTTCGAGTCTTCTCGACGAGCGCTCTCTTGCTAAAATTATTCGAAAAGTAATATCTATAATTAAGCATACTTACATATACACACATGGACAAAATAATAGGTGTGACCACTGTTATTTTGAATGTATTGATATAAAATGTGTATAGAACGTTTTCTACATAAACATAATA
>SCDT01001766.1:0-16782 GCA_004143765.1 Drosophila melanica
ATATATATATATAGAGAAGCGAAAGTATTTGAGTATATATATATATATATATATGTATATATATATATATATTTAGGTTTTGCTTTTTTCTCTAAGTGTTGTGCTGTTATTGTTGTTGTTGTTGTTGTTCTTGGTGTTGAAAAACTGCGTCAGTGTTGTTTTTAGGTTCTGGCGCAGTTGAGTGGCGGGCTGAGGATGTGCTGCGTTGATCGCCAGTGGTCGGCTCTGCTTGCTAGCTCCGTTAAGTCGTTTGTTGTTGTTCGTGTTGTTGTTGGTGTTGATGTTGTTGTTGCGTGTCCA
Organism: Drosophila melanica; assembly: GCA_004143765.1. Classification (NCBI taxonomy): domain Eukaryota; kingdom Metazoa; phylum Arthropoda; class Insecta; order Diptera; family Drosophilidae; genus Drosophila; species Drosophila melanica. The sequence goes on from SCDT01001766.1 coordinate 301, forward strand.
ACGAGGATGAAGTTGGCCGCCAGCTGTTACGTTCTCCCCAAATGACGGCTGCACTTTACGGAAGGAGTAACGTCACGAAACGTCACGTAACTTAACGTAGTGTTGTTTGTCAACTGGTTGTATCGGCAATAACGTGAATTGACTGATGCGCGTTTTCGTTTTGCGTCTATTGTTTTTACCGTTACGTAGCGTAACGTAACACGATGCTGCGTTGCTACGTTGCGTTAACGTCACGTAGCAACGTATTCGTAGGTGATTTCATTTTCGTTTGTATTTTCGCATTGAAAGCTATAAACATTTATTGATCTTTATATATTGACAGCGCCTTTTGGCGTGACGTTAACGTAAGCGCACTATCACGTAACCACACTTGATTGCCGCACCGACTGAGTTTATGCATTGCCTAACTAAACTACTGCTAATGCGTACGTAGAAAAATTTGTTATCATCTTTAAATAAGTTCTTTTACAAATCCTATTGATTAACGACGTTTGTAATTTAAAAGTTTTTTGTTTAGTTTTATTTAACTTTTTAAGCTATAATTTCGATTTACGTTGCGTGTAAATGAAAGAAGGCAATGTCGTTGTTGATTTCTTTATTTACGTTTTTATTTTTACATTATTGTTTAAGTAACTTTTTTTTGTTTAATGTTCAATCATGTTCGATCACATTTGGTGCGTTTGAGTTCATTGTTAACAATTTCTATGCAAGTATAAAATATATTTAAAGCTTTCAACGTAGTTCTCCTATGGTCAACTAGGTTTCTTATTGGGTTTTATTAAACGATTTGATTTGTTTTTTTCGCTGCCAGTTGCTGTCATGTTGATTTAGAATATATTTTAATTAATTTAATAATTTTAGGTCATATCACATTTGTTGCAATTGCTTTTTTTGTTCAATTTTTTGTTACATCTGTGTATCATGAATATTAAGTTTAAGCCTTGCAAATTTTGCTATTTTGAATAAATTAAAATATTTGTTATTCGATTGAGTTGGTTTTTATGCTTATTGATTTGTGTCCATTTTAAGTCAAGGCAACAGCCAAATTCAATTACGAATATTACCTAAACCTATTTTTAGCGTATGCTGTCAATTATTTATTGACTGCATATTTCAATGCGGATTTCAATTGACAACTTGACGTATACGTGATATGTACAGAGACATTCAATTAGAAATTCAATTTCAAAGGCTTAATCCAAAGATTAAAACCCAACATATTTATACTGCGAAAATTATGTAATTACTTTATAAAACAAAGCTATGTTTGCAATATAATATTAATTAATGAATATTTTAAAATTTATTAAGTATCGTAACTTTTATTTATTATTTTTTATATGTGTTATATATTTTTTTGTTATTATGATGACTTTTATTTTTTATCATATAGTAATTTAATTCCTTATATAGGTTTTTATTATTTATTTTATTTTATTTTAATTTTATTATTAATAGGTAAATTTTTATTTTTTCAGATACTCTAAACTGAGCTTTTTCAATTTTAGAGAGCATTTACTTCTTATTGTATTTTTTATCATTTCATATTTTTATCGGTTTCAATTTAAGCACAATCTTCGACACACAACAGCCTTTAAATAAATTTCAATGTCCACATGGAAAATAATACGAAATAATAAATAAAAATTGACTTCCTACTCTAGATAAGAAATATATATATATATATTTATGTTGGAAAATGTCCAGGCCAATGCAACTAAGACACATTAATATTAATAAAATATTCGACACGAATCAATTTTCGGCTCATTCACATTCACATGCAAAGTTTTTCATTGCACAGAGCTCAAACTCAAGTCGAGTGCAAAGCTTAGCAGGCCGTTGGCAAATCTCGAGCAAAAATCTTGTGAGTAATGCAAACAGAGCAAATATTTATGGCCAAAACTCGCATAAGCCGTGTTACAGCACTGCTCAGCCATAATTCAAATGCCAGCCCAAGAGATGTGCTGCCTAGCACATGTATGTGTGTGTTTGTGTGTGTGTGTGTGTGTTTGTGTGTGTATGTGTGTGGGCATAGGAGTGTTTTATATGCAGTGTGTCAGAGACCGTTTCGCGGCTCCCAAAAAATCACAAAACTAACAGAGCAACTGCTGCAGCTGCAGGAATTCATATGCAAATGCAGCAGCAGCAGCAGCAGCAGCAGCCAGTAGCTGTTGTATCTGTTTTTTTGTATACCCTGTACCCGTTGAAAGTACTTAAATGAGGATTCATTGAATATAAGAAGCAAATAATAACATATAATTAAAAATATAGTTATAGTTTTGTTGATAACGTCAAGTATAATGAGCTTTTTGGTAATTAGAAAAAAAACGACGCTTACAGTCGTTAATTATAATTATCGACAATTATAATTATCGATTTGTATGGAAGGATTTTTAGGATTAAGCTAAAAGCACTTAGATAACCTCAACATGGTATGTTGCTTCTTGTCATCCAGGATATCCGCTAGTTGCGCATGCTTGACTATGCCGTACTTGCTTAATGTATTTTTTGTAATATCCAAGCCTGGGGCAAGTTTGTAGCGTAACGACTGAGCAAAAGTGGCAACTGTGAGACCCAAAAATTTGAATAATTTAACAGCGCAAAGCGGAAAAAGTCACTCGTTGAACGATGCAGATGAAATTTTAATGAAATACAGATTCATTCCACATACACGTGGCACACACACACACACACACACACACATGTAGCATTGCAGTCAGGGCCGTTAATAGACAATAACATGGCGCACAGAGACCAACACACATAAACACACACACACGCACACAAACACACGCACACACATCCATAGAAATAACTGACATAACAAAAACTGTTCGCTTGCAACGCCTAAAAGATTGCAACATTTTTGCAATTAAACACAGATACAAACAGTCGCATGCAGAAGGACCGACAGTCAAACAGACTATGTTTTTGGGAGTGGACTCGACACATGTTGCAGCTGTACTTTTAGTTGTTGTTATTGTAGCAACGATGTCGCATGCTGACAACATAGGCGCTTAAAAGTATGCTATGAAAATTAATTTGCCACCTGATTTCTGTCACTGTGTGCGTCAGACAGTTCAACTGGACAGATACTGCAATATATAACATTTATATATGTGTGTCAAATATATTCGATGTATATAAATTTGAAGTATATAAATTTAATTAACTCAATTCGATTGGCTTTGGTAGCCAACAACCACTCTTTTCCTGCATTTAATGCGCAAATTGTGTCAAGTGCATTAAAACTGACAATTTGCTGAAATTATTAAAATCTTTATAAAACATTGATTTTGAGCGAACGGGCCAAAGCAATTAATGACACGGCGACAACAATAGGGCTTTTAAGTGCAACATTCAATGAGTTGGGTAATACGTAATTTTTTTCATTGAAGAAATATTTATATTTTTGTTGGGAATTTAAGGAGTCGAATTTCTGGTTTTTAAATTTAAATTTAAATTATTGTTTTCGCTTGCAGTTTAAATATTCTTTAGGAATAAATATATATTTGAATATTTTTCAATAATTATATTTTTCTAAACAGCAGAGCCTCGTCGAGAGTTATACAAACAAAATATTTATTTTCAGCCAAACTAAATGTGTGATCGTTATGAAACTTTAGGATTTATTAAGAGCATTGAAATGTATATAAAGTCCAATTTTCAAAAGCTGGGAGTATCAAAATCTGCGTTTAGTCAAAACGAACATAACACACTAAGTTGTTACCTCTAGTTCTTATAGTCGCCGAGATATTGAAAGAAAACAAAAGGTTGTTATCGACTTATATCGATATTAATAAAACGGAGCAAGTTATCGGAAAAAATGATAAACTTGTTCTGCGTATGATATTTACGAACCGAGAGAGCCAAAGATCTGCTTTCTAGCTTTGTAGTTTCTGAGATCAACTCAGCTCATTGTCCTGATCAGAATATAAATACTTTATGGAGTCGGAAAAGCCTCTTTCTGCTTATTGCATACATTTCAACAAAACCATTATACCCTTTTTAACCATTTTCAATGGGTTCAGGGCTTAAATAGTAAGCTCAAAAATTTAGAAACAATGTATGTCTTCAAACTCTTTCCATTAAAATTTGTAAATTCAGGGTTGTTTAAAACTTAAGGATCAAACTTGCGCAGTCGTTACTGCTGCGAGAAAAACCGAGATAGAAAGAGATAGAACTTTCGAAATATCTTAAAAGCAAATGCAAATTTTATGATGGCTCACAGCCAAAGTCAACTTTCACATTTAAATGCGGTTGCATTCTGGAAGGTGAATCAATAACAGCTCAAAGGTTGAGTTTCCATATGCAAAAGGTGCCCATAAAAACCGCAGTCGGGTGGCCCACAAAACGCTGCCCACCCACAGTCACGCCCATTGAGGACGTGTTGCATGACGGGTTGGACGCTAACAGCCCTTTGGCTAATTAATGCGAATTGCGAGCACTTGTATTGGATATTCAGTATTCACTACTCACTACTGAGTACTCAGTACTCAGTGTTCACGATTGGCAATTGTCTTGATACTGCCAGCATTTTTGGCACGGCGCCCGCCGTCTTGTTCACATGCCATTCGAGGGGTGGAACGGGCGGTTCCGAGTGCCTTGTATACAGGTAATTAAAGCCAGCGGATCGCCTCGAAAAATTTGCATATGCCACATGCCACATGCAACACACGTGAGAAATGGCAACTGTCCCCGTTGAAAGCCATGTTATTTGATTGTCCAAAGCAATCATATATCTTTCCTATAGGTGTTGTAGGCTGTGCGATGTGTGTGTGTCTGTGTGTGTGTGTGCGGCGAGGTGAGGCGTGGAGTGGCACGTGTTGACCGTAATTTATTCAACCGTATAAACCAAATTTGCGCCGGCTAACCAAGCGTTAATTGAGCATACGTTATTGAGCCATTTTCAGGCGTTTGATTTGAGGCTAATTATTGAAAATTTGTATAAATGAATGAAATAAATAAAAATGAAATGAAAAATTATAAATAAAATAACATATTTCTATAAATATAGAAGAATATCTAAAGATTATTCAACAAAATAGAGTTTCCTTATGTGAATAATGAATAAAATTCTTATTTAACGAAGAAATGTATTTAATCTTGAAAAAGTGAAATATTAAATAAACAGTCCAATAGCTGATTTTTAGACTGTGAATTAAACTGTGCTTTGGGCGAAATTGATTTGCAAAACACACTCAAGAAATTTGTGGTCCCATAAAAATGTCAAAAGCAATTGAGTTCTGTGGGGATCACGTTAAAATTTGTGTCTTTTTAAATGATTTTTATTGTCGATGGCGGCGACAACAGCCAACGTACACACACACACGCACACATTGCTGTAAAATGTGCAAACATTGAAGATATATATGTTTGCTAAAAGCGAAGCAACGAAGTGCGAGCCAAAAATCGAAAACGAATTTAAATGTAGCTACATAATAAACGAGTTGCGTTTATCTTGACTCAAAGATTGAAAGTATACATCTTTATCTGTTTCTGCGTGTGGGTGAGACTCAATGAATTATGCAATCGAAATTCAATTTTCTGCAGTGTGCAATAAAAATGAAAAACGCAAGAAACGCTTAGCGCTGCCCCACAGATTGTCACATAATTGTGAATTGCCGTTAAAAGGGGGGGGGGGAGGGGGCAGGGGATAACATTAAATGGGATAACTGGGACTTCAATATGTCACTTGCAATTACGGCAACAACAATGATATACAGCAACGACAAGCCTGACAAACAATTACGACAACAACATAAAGGACAGAAAATAAAAAACATTTTGGACCCGGACGAGTCTCCTGTGGGGCTGTTTTTGGTCAGCGCCAACATGCGGCCGACAATGAAGAGTCTCTGTAAGGGCCGAAAGTTGGCAGAGGCAGCGGCTGGTGGCAGCAGATAGTGTGCCACAGGCGACAGTTTGAGTAATTATTGAGACTGCAATTTTGGACTGCCCAATGCCTTTTTTCCCGTTATTTTTTTCTGGCAGCCATCGCGTAATTGAAAATTAAATTCCTGCTCGATGACAATAAATGCGGACAGTGTGTTAAAGGGTTGGGTGGGTAGATTGGAAATGTCAAAAAAGATGCCTGTGCCCTTGAGTGTTAACGATTTGATTCAGTCGCAGCGAAAAACATAACAGATGATTGAATAGCGAATTGCGATAAATTGCACCTCAATTGACCGATAAAAGTTTGAATCAGCCATAAATGGGAACAATCGATAACAAAGGAAACGCTAATTGAAATGACGAATAAAAAAGTATAAAAAATTAAAAAAAAAAACAATTACCGGATTTTTCTTTTACGAAAATTCAATATAAAAATTTAAGAGAGGGAAAAGAGACGTGCACATAAGATAGTTTTCACTGTATACAATTTTTGTCGACTGTGCCATTCAAATATATTTTGACAAAATTCAAATTGTAAAAATTTAGATATTGCAATTCATATACAACGGAAATTCTAATAAAACATATGTTTCTCTATGTTTACTGTATATATAAAATTAAAACAATGATTGGTTGAATAACTGATTAACCATATAGAATCAATATTATAAATTTTAAATATATCAGAAAAACACAATTTCGAACAATTTAAAGGAGTCGCTACAAGGTTAAATGCTTTGCTTTAATATAGGATTTTAAGAAAAAGATGGTCGTCCTGTGCAGCGGCAATTAAAGCTAATGCAGTAGCTTATCTCAATGCCGTCATTTTGTTTTGGGTGCTTAATCATGCTAGAATCCCGACAGCTCCACATATTTTTACACCTTTCGTTTTACGCCTTTTTACCTTTATAGCACGTTATTTGCTATTTTCATTTTCATTCTCATGACGTTGTTCGTTGTTGTTGTACATTTTTTGCTTTTTTTTTGTTGTTTTCACATTTTTGGCGTCCGCCATTTTGCCGCACGGTTTTTCCACCATTTTCCAGCTAATTTACTAGCCGTTGTTTTTGTGCGAACTATGTAATATGGGCGAGAGACTGCATATATATAAGTACATTCTACATATAAAAATATATATATATTTTTATATATTTATATATATTTATATTCCTATGACTCTCTTAGAGACTTGAGTGGCCACTCGGAAAGTGCAGAGTGAAGGCTGCGAAGAGTAAACGAGAGAGAGAGAGAGAGGGAGATATAGAGAGAGAGAGAGAGGATAGATAGATAGAGGCTAGAGTTTGAATGGCTGCACGTGGGCGTTGAATATAATAAATTTTAGCCGCCATTCGCTTTTGCTATTTGCTTTTCTTTTTGTCTTTTATTTATTTATTTATTTTTTTTTTGTGTTTGCAACCATTTTCCTTTAGTTTGGTACAGAGATTTTCCTTTCTTTTGTTTAATTTGGAATTTGTGTTCCCCTTAAACAAAATATGACTGTTTTAAGGCTTGCTAAAGTTATGTTAGCCGGAAGCTACAAATCTGTAAAGAACAGCCACCAAAGATATTAGATATGAATCAAAGTTATATAAATATATATATATAGTCTTGAAACCTGATGCAATAATAAGTTTCAATTTAAAAGTTCTTGCAGCAAATAATATCTGCAATTGAAGGCAGAGGGTATGCTCTAGTCAGACACTCTCATCTAGCAATTACAGACTTGCTTTTGAATATATTCATATTTTATTTTACTTTTAGTTTTTGGTTGCTTATGCAAGTCAAATAATTGCACAGCGTTAAGTTTTTTAATTCGTTGCGCGAGGGAATCTTTAAGGCCCTTGGCTCAGTAACCACTCGACTTCCGCACCACCGCACCGCCCACCTTGAGCCACTGAATGTTGCACTTTTATGACACACATTTCGTTGCTGGCTTTTTGCATTTTACACAACATTTGGCAACAGTGGCATCTGCTTTTAGTAGGGGAAGGGGGCGTGGCGAGACGTGGGCGGTTCCATGTTAGAGCTTGCCAAGCTTTTTCGGAGCGTTATATTATCAGGCCGATACAACGTCACATTATGCGCTTCCGATATGCTCCACTCTTTGTTGTTGTTGTCAGTTATGACATCGCAGAATGAGGTTGGCTGCGAGAAAAACTGCACAGTCCCAAAAGAACGAAGTGCCACATTTTGTTGTCCCTTTGCGAGTGGGTCAAGTGAAGCTGTTGACTTTGGTAGGAATCTCTTCGAGATGAAACGAACAAGTTTAGGATAAACGACAATATTAAAACAGAATGTATATTTATCTGACAGCTTATAAGCAGAGTAAAGCTTAAGTTTCAAACGACAGAAAAAATATATTCAATATGAATATACCTGCAATTTACGATATATTCTCGCATATAATCTGCCATAAATTAACAAAATTTTGAAATTTTTTGTCAAAACTTAACCGATTTTCAAGTTTGTCTTCTAGATTATTTGCATTTTTTAAAATTCACAAAATATTTTACATGTAAAGTTCTAATTTCCATTGTTCCCATATTTCAAAATCGCATAGTTCTGTCAAAACTGAACAGATCACGATTGATGGCATTTCGGTATAGATTAATTCAATATTTCCAATTTTTTTAATATTTTGAAAATAATATTTACCGCCCTAACAAACACAATGAAAATACTATTTATATTGTCTTTGGCCCTAACTGATTTTCAAGGAAAAGAAAATTTGTTCAAAATTTTGAATCTCGAATTTATATTTTAAATCGCTTGTGGTTGTTACAATTATTATAAAAATTATAGAAGATTCTGAAAGTGTACAATTTGTTGTTAAAATCATGCCAAAATTGACAAAAGGCTTCACTGTAAAGCTCTAATTTCCATGGCTTCCATATTTCAAACTCCCATAACGAATAAAGCCAGGCAACATATGTTTCTTTTTAAATTGTGCGTAAAAAAACGTACGTTAAAAAACATAGAAAACTGATAAAATATTCAATACCCGGGGGCATGCCGACATTTGAGAGGTTTTCGCAAGGACACACAGCTGACATTTACAATAGAAATAGCATGCATAAGTTAGGTTATGTTAGCACTTAGCTAGCAATACACACACACATACACATAGATAGTGAGGCTCTTTACCTCGATGTGCTCACAGACGCAGATACCCTCCTCGCAGTAGGCGCACAGCTGCCACTTGCGTCCGTTGGCCAGTCCCTTAAAGAGCAGTTGGGGCTCATCGCTGAGGAGCGGCTCGTATTGGGGCTGCTGGAATTGCAGTTCGCGCAGCTGGCGCTTGAGTCCGCCGGTGACGCCGCCAACTTCGCTCTGCTCGAAGGCATCGCTGCGGCGCATGCGATAGACGCTGCATTTGCGCTCCAGCGGTCCGGGCGGCGGCTGCATGGCCTCGTCCTCGTCGTAGGCATCCGCAGCGGTTAGCGGCTGGCGCTCCGCGGAGTCGTGGGGCTCCTCGTCATCGTCGGCGCGACGCAGCTTAACAGCGGCGCCGTGGCCCGGCGAGGCCATGGGTGTGGCCGGCGTTATAATTATCGAATCCTGGGGCGCCACAATCATGCCAGTTGCCCCGGCCAGCTGTAGCTCGGCGGCCGCTGCGGATGTGCTGGCTATGCCCATGTCGATGGGCGTGCCCGCTGTCTCCACGGTCGCTGGCACGGCAGGCGTTGTCGGCGGCGTTGCCTCCATTTGGGAGACCAGAGGCAGAGTGGCCGTTGCCGACTTATGCAGCTGCCCCCTGCCCTCAGCCGCTGCCGCCGCTGCGGTGGCTGCTGCCTGATGGAAGCCGGCGCTGCTGCCGCTGTGCCGATGCACGAGCTTCGGTGAGACACGTCCATGAGATGAGGCAAACTGTTGATACGGCGTCTGCGGTGGCGCCGCGGGCACGTGATGCAAATGACTGTGCCCGTGGCCCTGACCCTGCACCACCTGCCCATGCAGATGGGAGTGCGTGTGTGCGTGGGCATGCCCATGCCCGTGGGTGTGCGTGTGCATGCGCAGCTGGAGCACGGACTGCGTATCGCCGCCCTCCTCGATGGGCAGCAGCGATCGCGACTGCGTATAGGTGGCGCTTAGCTTGCGGCCCTGCGGCTGCGGGGCGCGCAAATAGTTGGTGGGCAGCTGATGGAATTGTCGCGACTGGCTGCGCGTCGGCGTCGAGGCGCCGCCATCGGCAATAATGATGCCGGGCGCTTTCGGTGGATGTAGTTTCGCTTGTAGAATTTGGTTCTTCTTCTGCTGTCGCTGGCGTTGGCGCGCCTGGCGCGAGGCCAGCGAGGCGCCGCCAGCAGCTGCATACATTTTCCTTGAATTTGCTTACTTGTAGCTCTAATTAATAACTAATTAACTTAATTAACATTCGGCTTGTATTCGACTTGAAGGTTTCTAACATCAATTTGCGCAATATCTGATCTCGGTAAGCGGTTTAAATCTCAATTTGCATTACTTCAACCTCACTTGGCAGTTATAACCTCACTTTTGGCTGTCTAACCTCTAAGCTCATTGAGCGTTTTCAAATTCACTTCGTAAGCAGACCCTCCACCTTACTGTTATGAAATTTCCCTTTTACTGCTAAATTGCAAGCAATTTATACCGCACGGTTAGCAGCTGTAACTTGATTTTTTTTAATTCAAAATTCTTGTTTAGCTGTTAAAAGCTGCTTTATGCACTTTTAACATCATTTAGTATTTGTAACCAGTTTAAAACTTATTTCGTGCACTTTTACCGATTATAATTAGCAGTTTAGGAAGAAAGGCTTCTTCGATTTCTACCTACCCTTTTTGTTTAATGCTAAGCTCACTGTCAAACCTAACCTCACTTGCTTCAAGCCTAACGTTACTTTGCAGCAATTCTCAGTTGCTCACATAAATCGTGTTTTAAACTAAATGTTAAAATTCTTAGCAAAAGTTTCGTTTGTGTTTCTTGTGTTTGTTGCTGTGTGTCCCTGTAAATATGTCTAATTTGCTATAACTTTTTTTTATTTACTTTTAAAAAAATGCTGTGCAATTTGTTATGTCGATCCAATAAACTGCTTTAATTAGGTATTTTAATGTAGTGTTTTTTTTTTATATTTGTATTGATATTTTGTTTTTTGTTTTATTTTTTTGATTTTGTGTCTGTATTGACAAAAATGATTGTACTTTGGATTACTTGCTTAAGCTTCAACCGAGTGTAATATAAAATTGTTGAAAATAAACCTCATTGAAACCATCAAAAGTAAAAGTTGTTGTTGATATAACAATTTTTAAATGTATATGTATATATAAACTATGCTTGACTATAACAAAACTCAAAATCGCTGACTTAACTTAGGCCAGGGAATACATTTTTGTGCATTTTGTTTTGTTGTTGCTGTTGGTTTATAAAAAAATATATGTATATATATGTCAAAAAATTTATTATCGCTTGGTGTCTATTTTAAAAAATATGTTTCTATTGGGCTTTGTGTTTTTTTTACAAATACTTTTGCCGATTCTGCTCATAAACATTTAAAAAATATGCGCTTTTCACAATCGAATTGCATATTTTTTGTTTTTGTATTTATTTTTCTGGGCGTATTGTCTGTGTGTATCTTTTTATCTCAACTGTGGTTTACTTCATCTCTATGATCAAATATTTCGTTTAAAGTTGTTTAAATTTAAGTTGTTTTTTTTTGCTAAAAGCTGCCTGGATTATTTATAAAATGCTCTCTGCACATATGTTATATATATATATTTGTTTGGTAATTGTCTAACTAGTGTCCATAAGCGTACAAAAAGCGTCTAAAGCCTAAGACACATACACACACATACACAAAAAAGACATGTACACAACTTAACAGAATAATTTAATTTATTTAAAGTTTTTATTTTATTTAAATTTGTTTTTGCAGCTGTGCCTAACTTGAGTTTAACATGGAAGCGTCCTAAAGTCCGTTGTTTGTTTGTTTTTTTTTTTATTTTTCGTACTTTTTCTATTAGGTTTCGTTTTTCTATTTAGCACAGCTTGTTGACCAGTTGAAATACACAAGCACACACACAACGCTCGGTAATCCTTATTAAATATCAGCCCGACTACATTTTCAACAGTTTCTCGTTCTTTAAATTAACAAAAATTGGTTGCAGTTTGAATTTGTTGCATTTTGATATTTCTGGTATTGCACAACATTGTCGACAGATTTCACAAGACCTTTATCTAAACTTATATATATATATATAGACGGATTTACTGCAAGGAACACGATAATAATCGATAACAACAGTACTTAAAATAACATGAACATATGGTAGACGCATGTCTTTTATGTTACACAATTGTATAGCATCTATTATCTAAGCTGTAAAGTAAATATGTATAAAGTGTGTGGAATAATAAAAATAATTAACTACTGTTATCATGAGGTTTCTTTAATAGACACATCGTTATTGCAAAGTTCTCTTTGGCATGCCCCAAATAAATGTATAAATATTTGGCTATGTTCTGGACATTGCAAGTTCAAAATATCAGTTAAAAATATATTGAAAAACTATAATGTATGGAAAGATTTCGATTATTATAATGCTTCCTAAAATCTCTTTTATAAAGACACAGAATACATTTTAAATACATTTCAAAACATAAACAAAATATAACAAAAAATATATATTTTAGAGAAAAATAAATCTGTGAATATTTAAATGGAAAATATCTTAAAATATTTGGTTCACACCCGTAAATCACATTTCAAATCAAAGTTTTTTTCATAAAAATTGACGGTTTCCCATTTTTTCTTCATTCAGTTGCCCACAATTCCGCACTCATCCATCATTAATCAATTTCACAGCTCGTTATGGATGCTTTGTTGAGGAAGTAAAGAGAAACGTGAAGTAACTATTGAAAACAATTTTCACAATCGCCACACCCTTTGGCCACACCCAATTCAAAACTCATCAAACAATAAAAATGTGCAAACTTTTATGTTTTGACTTTCACTTGGAACCTTTCAAGTTCCATGATAAAGTTCAACACGTTCAGAAAAAAAAAAAAAAAAATCGAATAAAAAATAAAAAAGCAGTGCAAATAAAACAACCAGAGGAGAGAAACTTTGGACCCACATATTTGTGTGCTGTAGAAACTTTAAGTTCCGGGTATTGTGCAAACTCACAGCCATAACACAAATTTAACGATGCACCAAATGTTGACGGCGTGGAGGGTAAAATGGCTGGGAATAGGGAAATCGAGCGAGTTGACTGGCAGCTTTAGGAGACGCCCGAGATCATAGTAGAGTAAAGCTATGTGCATTGTGTTTTCTGTGCTCTGCTTTTCATTGTTATTTATTTGTCTTATACATTGTAAACGTAAAAGGGCATGGACAGAGTACATTACAGATGATATCGACTGCCAACGCCAAAGGCACAAATTCGATTGCATCAGTATAAGTACAAAACGCTACTAAAAATTACATTCTGAGGTGATATTTCGACACATCTTTTTTAAGGGACACTGAAGTCATGCTAGGAACGAAGCCGCACAACTTTCTTTTATGGCTACACCAGTCTTGCTACAGAAAACCTTTTAGTCGGGCACACACTGAGTCTTGTTCTGCTCTGTTTCGGAATATGTTGTTGTTTAAATGTTATTGAAGATATTTTTTCATGTTTTCGAAAATATTTTCACCGCCCGAGCTTTTTACGTTCTTGCTGGCTTGCTTCAATTCGGGCCACATGCAATTTTGTCGTAAACACGCAAATTAAATACGTTTTGGTTTCAGTTTTGGGCTCGCCAGCCTTAACATTTGCCAGGGCGAACAACAACACAGAATTCAGGGTCATAACGCGTCTACTTAGCCATTACGACGATTTCTCTTAATTTTTTTTTTTGTTTCTTTTTCTTGTTTTTTTTGTTTTGCTGTGCTGCGTATTGTGACCAACTGCAAATGCTGGCTAACTGACGACAATGTTTAGGCGCTTAAAACGCTTTGTTGGGCGTGTGGCTTATGTAACAATTTGTTGATGCCTTTTGGCGCAAAACACGCACTCAAGGCTAATTAAAACTCAGACCCCTGGCAACGCCCCTACAATAAATGCGACGGCCTTAGTTCCAAACCAATGACGAGCCTTACGGCCAAGTTCCTATATATATACAACCATATACTTGCAACTGTGCCAGCTGCTCAGTTGCGATAAATGATAGTTGACCCAAAAATGCGCTGACGTGTTGCTGGCCCTGTTTTCAAAACTTTGTAACTTTCGAAAACAGAACATGTGCTGCTCGTTTTTAAAATACGTATCTAAAAGCTTATTTTCGACCAAATTATTCTATTGGGAATCATATTTATTTATTCAAATATCTTTTAATTTTTAATATTCTTTTTGTAATATTCTTTTTGTAAAGATATTTCTAATATTTGTATTATAAAGTTTTGACAGCCATTATGAAAATCTTGGACTCATAGCTTACATTTAAAATGTTATATTTATAAAACTATTAATTTGAACTTGTCACTTTTAATTTAATAGAAAAAATAAATTTAGAAATATAATTATTATTATTTGCGCGAAAAAGTATGCAGCAAATAAATAAAGTTTAACTTAGAACGGCCCGACAATTGTTAAAATATATGTATTATTCTTTGCGTGCCAGCCACAAATTAAATTGGGCCACGAGCAATACGAATTTAGTTGACAGCAATTAACGCTGGCCACAGTTTTAGGCTAGGGATAGCTGCTAAAAATCAATATAATTGCAAACTAATAACAATATACCGCTCACAAAAGGCAAAAACATGCTGCGCAAATTATGCAAACTGGCTAATTACACTCTGATGCTGTTTTGGTTAGGCGTGTAAGCTTTTGCAGTGAAAGAAGCAAAAACACACCCACACAGAAAAACGCGAGCACACACACATACACCCACACAGACATGCACACACGCACACATACACACACCCGAATGAGTCAACTTGTGCATAGTTACGCAAATCGAGCGAACCAACTGGCCACAGGAGACATTATATCAAGCAGTCTGTTCGTTTGAGTCAGACAATGCGGCGTATACGTCATGCGGCTGCCAAAGGAGCAGTCGGCTGTTAGCCAAAGGTAGCAAGCGGCCCAAGCGAATTCGCTTTATTCATTCATAGCGCATGAATATCTAACAACCGCACACAAAAAACATAAAGAAACCACAAGCGTGTTCCCAAAATTCACACGTATTCGCAAAGATTGTTTACAAGATTTATAAACATTTGAATACTTGTTCAAGCACAAACTCATATTTATAAAATAAACCAATAGGTTTTATTTTTTAAGTTTTAGGAATATCGTTAATATTTACTACTTACACATTATAAAAGGTTTCTATAAGATTTATCAAAATTTTACGCACAAAATCAGTGGAATAAAGCAAAGTTAACATTTTATAAAATGCGAAAATCATTAATTTATTTACTCAAGGGTTTTTACAAATGCATGAAATTTTCAATGCTTGTTTATGCAGAAAATTCAAAGAAATAAAATAATTTCTTTATAGTATACTTTTATTTGAAATGGACCAAACGTATTTGACCTTGTCTTGTGGAGTTTACGTTTTATGGAATGCGATTAAGTCATTTATGCGTCGACTTAACCGTGTGTGCAATATGCAAACACACGCACACAAACCGGCGGCGCCCGAGCAGGGACCTGCCAATGCTAACAGACAGAGAGAAAGAGAGAGGGAGAGAGAGAATGTGGAGAGACGCATACAGAAGTAGCAGCTGCGGCACGTAAAGTTGTCTACGCAGCAGCAGCGTTGGCATGCGGCCGGATTTCGCTTTTGTTTGCGCTTGTTGAGATTGAAATTAAAATTTAAATTTATTTTCAGTTGACTTTTGTGGCGTGGCCAGCGTTATTTATTTTTTTGCACGCCACAAAATGTTGCACATATGACATAGCGCCAGTAAGTGAGTGCTACAAAGTTGCTATTTGTTAATTAAACGTACGATTTTGACTGACTCTTAATTGTGCGCGCTAATATTTGGCTAGTGACAGAGATAATTATGTTTGATATTAGTTGAAACTGGACTATTGGCCTACTTCAGTTTGAGTCTCATTGAAATTTCAATAAACTGGCTTTAGAATAAGCGTTAATATAACTATGTTGATGATTAGTATCTATACCATTTGCATTTTAAATTTTAAACTATTTTTAAAAATAAAGATCTCATTAAATTTATAGTGAAATTTATCGATAAAGTTATAAAATATGTTATCGATTAATATGCCAATTGTCGAATTTACAATGTTAGACATAATAATAACATAATATTTACGTTTTGTAAGTCCATTATCTATGCCTGAGTATATCAATAGATTTATTCCTGTTGAAGTCAATAACAAAATTTAAATTTGATGGATTGATTATGCTTGGATCCAATATTTTGTACAAAAACAAAATCCATAAGGGTATTGAGACGCCTTCTGGCTGTTTTTATGCCATATTCAACTGTGTGTCTCTATTTCTCAAAATTTTTTTTATTATACTCGTTCACAAAGTGAAAAGAGTATATTGGTTTTGTGCAATGTCCGTCTTGCTGTCCGTCTGTCCGTCTGTCCGTATGAACGCAATTATTTT
>SCDT01001767.1:1396-20531 GCA_004143765.1 Drosophila melanica
TGATTCTGCCATTCTACAGTGTATTTTTTGCCCGCCCGGCAATGGCCATTTTGCGGCTTCAACAAGGCGCCATTTTAAAGTGAAAAATGTCGCTTGGAGTGTTAATCAAAGCAGCCAAGGTGACATCTCTGACAAAAAAGGAGGAGCAGCACACAGTCAAAGTTTTTTCGAAACTTTCCAAATTGTTAGAATGAACAATTTTGTGGCTGTGTAACTTGGTTAACTTTTTATATAATTACTTATACAATAAATATTTATTATTATTATTATGATCATGAGAAGAGGATATAGTCTTGAAACTCTTTGTTAAGTAAGGTTTCTAGGGAAATTAAGCTGTCAAGGTTTGCATTCATAAGTATCAAAAAGTAGAACGCTTCAGTCGGGAATGGTCGTCTATGGGATACCCTGAGCCCAGCTGCGAGCTGTCGTTATCGAGTATGTTTATCGATTTTAGGAAAACGGTAAAAGTTATCGATCATTTCGAAAAGATAAAGATAACAATGGAAATGTTGTTATTAAACATTCTCTCATTCCAAAGCTCTCTTTAAAATATGTATTTCTTTTTATACTCCATCTTCAAATTTCTCTTTTAAAAAATACTGTCTATTTTTTCACATATTATCTCTCCCTAAGAAGCATAGTTAGATAGTAAATTAGTAAATTACAGTGAATTAGCGAACTCATCTTAGTTTTACTATAATTTTTCAATTCCTCTTTGTCATAAATTTTTAAACGTTTTCACGTTTACTTTTTGTCTAAGAAACCTTAGTTTTTCGTCAACTGAAGTAATCGTTTAAATCAAATGGCTTCAATTTATTTCTATATTAAATATTCAGCTGCACTAAGATAGATTACTTGGGTTAAATGGAGTCGCAGATTTATTCACGGCACGGCACACTCCGCGCACTGCCCCCCGCCGTATATTAATTAAATGAGTAGAGGATCCGTGCAATTGGTTTCTTCCTCTTGTGCACTTGGCAATGCACAATTTGCATTGCAGCTGCCTTTGGCTGCATTTCACACGCCGCTGCCCATTTGGAGTCAACGAATCGAATTCACACGCACAACGTTCCAACTGTTAAATGACAGAGACGGGGCGGGAGGTCGGGGGTGGAAGGTAGGAGGTAGCATGAAGGCAGACATTTCCGCCAGCAACTTTTTGTGCTGCTTTTCTTTCATTTTCCTCTCTTTTTTTTATTTTAACTCATTTCGTTTGGCTAACCAAATGGAATATCAACAAGCCCAGCGAAAATCAATGGACGTCGAGTTCGGGGCTAAAGTCGTAGCTGTGGCCTGCAACTGTGGCAGCAATTGTGGCCATATCCGCGTTTGCGCCGACGGCTTTGGGTCGCGAGCGTGCGATGCACATTTCTCGATAGCCCATGCAGCACCAGCAGCCAACTGGAGCTGAAGCTGAAGCTGGAGCTGGAGCTGAAGAGCGTTTCGGCTGGGCTAAATGCAAATGCAATTGAGTGCAGCGTCTGTATGTAGATTTTGGCCAAGACGATTTAAGCAGTTGGCCCGCATTTTTGGCTGGCTTATTGGCACATTTTAACCCTTAGTGCCGGCTGCTGCGCATAAATTTAGCCGGCGATAAGAGACGCCTGCCTGGCTACCAGCTGGACTTTGACTATGCATACAGATAGATATAACCCCCCTCCCCTCTCCCCAACTCCTCCTTGCTGTTGGCTGCCCAATTTAACCTTAAAAGGTGCTACCATTAGCCCGCTCTAATGGCCTTTTCTCTTGGCCCGAGATATTTGCCAGGCGATAGGCGCTTTTGCAAAGCTGCTTCTTTAAATATATTTGCCATTGTTGTTGCTGTTGTTGTTCTTGTTGTTGTTGTTGTTGTTGTTGCACATACATACAATTTTGGCTAATTGCGCGCGTCGTCGTTGCGTGTTTGAGCCAATCGCTTTGCATTTTGGCAATTTTGTAGTTTTCTCCTTTGGCCATATGCAAATTTGATTGGATTTTTCGGTTTTTGTTTTTGTTGCCACGTGAGCGTGGGCGGAGGTGGGCGTGGCCGTTGCAAAGTAATAACTACCAAATGCCTTGGCAATTAGCCAATTGATTTAAGCCTTAAAAACTCGTACGTTTTCCTGCTGGAGAAGCTACTTGCACAAATTTGCTGCCTAGTTTTCTTGTTTGGGCCATCAATTTTGTGTCTTTTTGGAAAGAAGAGAGGCAAACAGAAAAAAGAATATAAAAAAAAAACAAAAACAAAAAAGTTGACAGCATTTTTCTTACGAACTGCTAATTTTTTATCGTTTACTTTTGTTGCTGTCGCCGCTTGACATCAACATTTGCATATTGTGTTTGCCGTTGGCTGTCGTCTGTCGGCTGTTGGATGTGGATCTGGTTGTGGACATGGGACATGGTCATGGATGGAGCTGTTGCTGTCCAAAGTTTTGCGTCGCGTCTGCTTAGCGCTCAGATGTTGTTTATTTTTATCGCTTGCAAATGAAAAATCGTAAAATATGCAAATTCATTGGAAAATCATAAATATTCATGCCAGGAAAAGCAACAGCAGCAACAACAGCAGCAGCAATAGGAAGAAGAGGACATTGCTCTGCTAGTGGCCAAGACTGACTAGTTGGCTAACTGACCAGCTGACTAATGTGCTAGCTTTCACGAACGGGGTTAAGAAATTTCATTGGGTTAAGTTTTACTTACAAAATGCATCTTGATTTTTTTTGGAATTTTTCCGTATTAAAAAAAACTTTTCTATTTTAAATGAGAATTTAAAACTTTTAAACTTTATTTGAAATGAAATTCTATAAATACCTTATGAACTGCCCTCGCATCTTGCATTTCTCTTAGCTAGTTGCATTTCTTGAATGTGTGTTTGGTTTGCATTTCTATTTATTTGAGCCAACGAATCAAAATTATTTAATCTTATGTAAATTTTCGTGGTGCGTGACTCGAACATTTTGTTGTTGTTATTGTTGTTGTTGTTTCTGTTGAGTTGCGACGATTTGAACAATTAAAGTCAATTAAGTCAAACGCATATTTAATCAAAAAATTGTATTTCCATTTTTTTTTTCTTCTTCGTTTTGGCTTTACAATTTCTTTGGCTTCAATTTAAAGTGAACATTTTTTTTCCAGGAAAATGAACGCACAAATCTGTCTAAATTATAATTGTTTAATTTGATTCAATAAGCCAAACGACGGCAAAACAGCACTCGTAATTAAAGTAAACGCAAAAGGCGTAATTCGAGCGAGGGGAAAGGGAGTTACAGGGGGGGAGTGGCCTGGCAATTGTTGATCTTATTGCTGCCATAGAAGACAACTCAATTAAGCAACAACGGCGGCATTATCATTTTATCATCATATTTTCAACATTTAAAAGCACTTTTTTGCTTTTATTTCCCTTATTAAAGTAAATATCTGCCGGGAAAATGTGAAATTTGAATTACAACTTTTCGTTGTGTGAAATTTGAGAGAGCCCACATACGAAAAATTAGCTGACTCCGGCTCTTGCAGCCGGAGAGTCTTATGGGATTAGGGACGATCTTCACACACAAAATGTACGGAATCAAATATTTAAAGCGTTTTTATTAAAGATTTTCTATGCAAAAGTAGCTTTGGGATTTGCATTGCAAACATTTCTTATTTACTCAGAGAGCGGTTAGGGTTGGGGTGGTGTTGGTGGTGGTGGTGGTGCTGGTGGTGGTGTTGGTGGTGCTACTGATGCTGCTGCCAGTCCATTATATATATTTACATATTTTACAGCCTACTCCACTTCGACAAATGCACAAAAAATCTTTTCAAGCGCAAAATATGCAACAGCAAAAAAAAAAAAGTTATAAACTCTGGTTTGTAAAGGAAGGAGGGAGACTTTCCGAGTAGGGGTTGTTGTAGGGGTAGCCGCATAATAAAAGTAATGCAACGTTTCCCTCATATTTTGTTGTTGTTACACAGTTTCGCTAAAACAATGGCCAAACTGCTGTTTGGTAAAATGCATAAAATGTTGCTACAATTCGAAGGATTTGTTCCGCGTTGCATTTTCGTCGCAAATTCAACTGAATAATAACAGTAAAAGGATAGTTATTATAAAAGCAAAGTTTACATAATTTTTAGTAATTTTTTTTACATTTAAATTATATTTGAATACTCAATTTTTGCAAAGCGAAACAACTATCATATTTTAAGTTTTGATAAAAAATATTAAAAAAGTTTCAATAAAATTTTAAGGCATTGAAATTATACAGATCTATATATATAATTATATTTGTAATATTTACAATATATTTATTAAAATAAAAATATATATATATTACGATCTAAAATTTCAATTCCATAAACCTTTTTTAAATTTGTAACTTTAAAAAATTATAAGCAAATATTTTATCCAAAATGTTTTTCAAAATTTTAACTTTTGACAGTGCAAATTCGATATATATGCAAGAGTAAATATTTTCGAAAAATTTTAAATATTTCATTCTAAAAAGTGCATAATAAATGTTTGCGATTTTCGCAGAATTCAACAGATAAAACAAAATAAAGTTTTAAATTTTGCAGCAGTTTTCTAAACCAGAACGTCTTTTTTGTAACTGTAACTTAAGGTATTACATTTAGTGAGTGTAGAGGAAGCTCTGTGCGTAGCTCCTGCTTAGTAACTGTCGCACAGGAAGCCAGACAGACAGACGGCTTAACAGTTGCCACATGACGATGATGATGATGAGGCGTGTGGCATTAGCCAACAGCAACTTTTGCCTTATTTAATTGCCAACGACAGCCGACAAAGTTTCCATATGCCACGGCGCCATTGCGGTTTCCTGAGGAGTGCACAAAGAGTGTATGGGGGGAAGGGGTAATGGGGTAACTAAGTGAAAGGCCCTGTTAATGGCCACGATACGAAATTTACGAAATTTGATTATGATGCCGAGTTATCTGGCGAGCTGAGAGGAACTTTCAGTTTGTTGCAACTTCATTTGCGGCAGCCAGACAGACAAACAGGCAGACAGACAGACAGACGCAGAGCAACGCTTATAAAATGAGTGAAATGAGAGAAATGGCTTTCAAGTGTGCCTCTTCGCTGTGGCTTTGTATATCATTTATTGGTTATAAAAATTTATCCAATTAGCATTTAATTAAATTCCGTTCGATTTTACACAAAAATTGATAATTGATTTTCAGTGCACGCAAGTGGGCGTGCCAGCTGCCTTTATAAATTCATTTTTCTTTCTGCGTGTTTTTTTTTATTTTTTATTATTATTTTTTATGCCTGGTGACTGTTTTGAGACTTAGATAAGAGCCTTTCAAGCAAAGCGGCGCACTGAGAAACCAATTGACACAATTTCGGTAGCTGCTCTGCGGAGATAACCTCAATTTGCCTTTCGAAATATCTGTATCTGTATCTGTATCTGTGTGGCTGTATCTGTATCTGAGAAATGTGAAATGCATGCCACATCTAAGCGAAAGACAATAAAAATCAATTCGAGCAATAAAAACTTTTAATTGAACGCGCCCCGTTGCGTCCCGTTTTTACGAATTTCGATTGTGGCAATGTCTCTATTTGATTTAGAGCTCCATTATGTTTTATGTATTTGGCATATATCTGCCATATATATGTATATATATGTTTGAAATTATTCAAAAAATGCAGCTGCCTGCTAGGCATGCCCTATAAATGCGGGCGTTTCTCCGTCGGGACGCATAATTGAGACGTGCCACAAAGTGGTGCAGGTAGCACATAAAATGAGCTCAGCATTCATATGAAATCCAATACCAGAAACACAAGCCTGAGCACAGCAAATGTCAATCAAAATGCAGCTGCAGGCAAACAAAAATCCACAAGAGAGGCACTGAGAGAAAACGTGTCCGAGAAGTGTGGGGAAAGAGCGGGGAAAGTGGCTCACAAGGGTTAGACAACAGTTATATTGGGTCTCCAAGCAGCAGCATTCAAAGTGTTTAGTTTGACAGAGCTGCGCCTAAAAGGCGGCTCTAAAAGCGACGACAAATGGGAAGTGTGCTTTAATAAGAGTGTTAGACTACAAATATACCCTGTGAACAACAAACAATGAAAAGTTTATGTATGATCTGATAATATATTTGAAAATATAATTTTTGGAATCTAGATAACTTATATTAACTAATAATAAATGATGAAAAATATCATTTAAAAAAGTGATTCATAGATTTTAATAACTGTAACTGAACTTTAAACTTTTTTTTGAAATTAGTTAAGTAACATAAACTTAAATAATTGAGATATGATAACAATTATCTATGTTAGGGGCATAACTAGCCGAAAAAGCAAATAAATTTGCCCCATTTGAAATCTCTTAAGGTTTCAAAATAATTTGTTATATGATATTTATTTTTATTATTACTTACTGTGTTGACTATTGATACCATTAATAAAGTAGAGTAGGGAATATAAATGTAAATGTTCTTTATAATTGTCAAGACTGTTTGGAGGTTCGAGTTTAATCTTTCGATTAATTGCTTATGCTATTTTTCAAACTAATAGCAAATTGGCATATTTATTAAAAGTATTGAGTGATAGGTGTAACTAGTTGCTTATCCTATAATCGGATGTAGTAGAATATGAATATAGTTAAAAAGTTAAAGTTGGACTGAAACAGCCCTTTCTTCATGATTTTCACTATGCGAGGGTATTTTTTTTTTTTTTTGCTAAAGAGCTACGCTCTCGTATGTCTGCGTTAGTCTGTCGAATGGAATTACATGGGTCGAGTGAAATATGACAGCCAATGAGTCGCGCCGCAAAATGCCAGCTCGGAGCTTCTCTCGCAGCGAGTGGAGCAATAACCATAAAAGCCACACGTCGGGACTGTAAATGCTTGACTTCCTAGCCGCAGTTAGAGCTGAATTTGATCTCCAGACAGCAAAGGCATAGAAATGCCAATTGAAATGGAAATGGAAATTGAGGCGAGAGTTAAAAAAAACAAATGTCACAATCAGCGGGCAAAGAAATGCGACATCTTCTCGGGTTGCCATTAGCTGCAGCTGAAGAAGGGGCAACAGTTAAGTAGTTAAGGTTCTGTCGGACATATATTTGGCACCCTAATGTAGTCAAGGAGTTAACCCCCAACCCCCTTTGCAGCTGCACGCCTCGTAAACTTGGTAAACTTCCGAGCACAACCTGAAACGAGGCGGAAGCATAACAAAGCGAGCAAATTGCCAGCATACTTGGCCAACTCAAAAGGTTGAGACTCGCAATGCGAGTGCCGTTGAGTTCACGTGCGGTCAGCCAGTGCACTGCCGGGTTCTCGAGAGGTGAGCGGCAAAGGAACCAATTTGCCAGTAGCTAACTGCACCTGCAACTGCGCTCCTCAACCCACCCCGCTTCCGCACGCTTTAAATATGTGCGTCGAGCTACTCATTTGCACAGCTGGATAAATTTTGCAAATTATGAAAGCTCCGGCTCGGAACTGCGACTCCTTGATGCCTAATTAATGCTACTTAAATATAACATTCAAAGACGGAGCTCGCACAACAACAAACAATTGGCTAAAAAAACACGCTAAATTTCAAGCTGAAATAAAGCGGTTGAAATATGGAACATAAAATTTGACAAGCTTGAAAGTATTTTTATAAATGTTGAAAATGTTACATGCGAACTGGATTAGAAGTGATTTAGCAAAATTAGTTGAGAGAAATTAAAGTTGATATCAAAATTGCCTAAAAAATAATTTAAATAAGGCCTGTTGTTTCAAAGAGTTTTTGATAATTTTTTTTAAATGCGATTTCAAGAGAAAATACATGTTAATTATGTTGTTATAAAATCTAAAATATACTTGAAAATGTTTCAACCTGGTTTATATAGCTGACAAGTGGTACTTTTTTTTTATGAATTCAAAAAGTGCTCCACAAATTCTGCAAAAGTTTAATTATGAAATTTAGCTTGTTGTTTGTAAATATAAAATGAATTAGCTTCACATCGTGACTCAGTCTTGAACTGGGTTTAAATACTAAACAAATAATAAAATATTAAGATACCATAAGGAAATCGAGTATATCAACTGATAAAAAAGGGTTAATCTACATCCCGAACAGCCCCGTTTTCTCGATGAGCAAAGTGTCAGCACTGAGTCCTTAACACAGCCTCGGTTCAGGGCTTTGTCTCGGTCTTCGATTCGAGCATTTGTTGCCATTAAAGCATGTTAGATATTCATTGGCAGCAGCTTCGCTCCATGCGACTCTGGGGCCAAAGTGGAAATGCAAATATTTGTCTGGCCCCAGGGCAGGCTGGTTGAGCGAGAAAGGGCTGGCGGGTGGGAGGTAGGGCGGCTGAGGCATTGCCGAGGCCTTTGTCGCTTCAATTATTCAAGTTGACAGATTGCAGCTGCCTGCCTCATCCGTCTCGCGCGTCAAGTGGGTGCGCGTGCTCCGACCAGGTCATATAGGGGGTGAATTCAACTTGACTACAACAACAACAACAACAGCATGTTAACCACTTTTTCTCTTTTTGATTCCCTGCAGCACTCACGTTCACACTGGAGCCGCAGGATTCAGTGGTGCCCGAGGGCCATTCGGTGCTGCTGCAGTGCGCCGGCAAAGCCGCTGGCAAGGGCAAGGCCACGCCCACAGCGACAAGTGTACGCTGGCGCGGACCGGATGGCCAGGATCTGGGCGTTGTGGGCGACACGTTTCGCACCCAGCTGAAGAACGGCTCGCTCTACATTAGCTCCGTCGAGGAGAATCGCGGACTGACCGGCGCCTATCAGTGCCTGCTGAGCGCCGACGGCGTTGGCAGCGTGCTGAGCCGCCCGGCGCTGGTGGCGATTGCCCGGCAGCCGGAGCTGAATCAGGACTTTATTGAGACGTATCTGTTGCCCGGCCAGACGGCCTACTTCCGGTGCATGGTGGGCGAGCATCAGTGGCAGCCGGGACTGAAGCATACGGTGCAGTGGTACAAGGACGACATGCTGCTGCCGTTGGACAAGCTGCGCATGGTGGTCCTGCCGAACGGCGCTCTGGAAATCGATGAGGTGAGCGCCGCCGATCGCGGCGCCTACCAATGCAACGTCACCTCGGGCAGCGCCCATCGGCTGAGCAGCAAAACGAACCTGAACATCAAGAAGCCCGCGGATTCGTCCGTCGAACAGGCGGTGGCGCCCTCGTTCCTGGTCGGTCCGTCGCCGAAGACGGTCAGCGAGGGCGACACCGTCACCCTGGACTGTGTGGCGAACGGAGTGCCCAAGCCGCAGATCAAATGGCTGCGCAACGGCGAGGAACTGGATTTGAATCATCTCGATTCGCGTTTCTCGATCACAGGCACCGGTTCGCTGCAGATCTCCGGCGCCGAGGACATCGACTCCGGCAACTATCAGTGCCGTGCCAGCAACACCGTCGACTCCCTGGACGCCCAGGCCACCGTCCAGGTGCAGGTGCCGCCCAAGTTCATCCAGGCGCCGCGCGACAAAACCGCCACCGAAAAGGAGGTGCTGAATCTGGAGTGCGCCATCCACGGCAAGCCCAAACCGAGCATACGCTGGCTAAAGAACGGCGACCTCATCACGCCCAACGAGTACATGCAGTTCGTCAACGGACACAATTTGCGCATTCGCGGACTCCTCTACTCCGATGCGGGCATGTTCCAGTGCGTCGGCACGAATCCCGCCGGCACCGTTCAAGCCTCGGCGCGTCTGCGTGTCGTGCCCCCAGGAGGTAGGTCCTTCCATTTAGCCCAACTGTACATAATTAGCTATAGCCTCTATATAGCCTCTATGTAGCTTGGTGTCCAGTATTCAATGTTCCAGCTTACGCAATCAGGCCTCTAACTGTATTATTAACGAAATTAATGCGAATCCCCCAAACACAAATTCCCAATGCGATTGTAATATAATAATTTCATCTTTTGTATATATATATTTCTATATATGTGTGTGTGTCTATGTGTTTCGTATTGTTTATATATCTTATTTAATTATTCTAATCTGCCTAATTCGCTTTCGGCCCAAAAGAGCTTAATGGTAGAAATTGTGCAAATAATATTAGCTTGAAATTTGAAAATTAATTTTCGGTTAAATACCTTAGAAGACTTGACTATATATCTCTGTGGAGCCGATGCCAGTCTGTCCAAAATATAATTTTTATATAAAGTAGATAAAATTAACCTTACTCTATTCAGTAACTAAATTTTATCTTCTGTTTGATGCTTGAAGAATTCTTTTGATCTTAAGATTTTGAATTGGAACAATTATGATTATGATATTGACCCGAATAACTAAACAGCCAAATTCCAGGATGAAGTGCTATTAAAAATAAGCTTAAATAAGCTTAAAATAAGCTATTAAAAATAAGGTTATTAATTTTTAGCTAAAAGATATATTCACAAATCTGTTAAATCAGGTTTCCTCTTTTGCGCTCATATTTTATGATATAGCTAGAAAGCGAATTTACTTAACTTTGGAATACTTTTCCTATCAGAATATCACCCAATATTCTTCTTCTTCTTCTAATATTTTCTTCATAAAAAATACAATTTTTGTCTTTGTGATCATTTGCGAGTTTCGACCGAAAGCGAATTAAATTATTTTTCCTTAATTTATTTATTATCAATTAATTTATTGACTTTTTGTTTATTTACTTGTTTTCTTAAATTTCCTTTCCTTGTCCACAACATTATTTCCGCGCTCCCTGAAAAAACCGACAAATCCGAATCCTAAGCCAAAATCAAACAACGAAAAATCCAAGGTCAAACCACCAAATCCCTGCTCAGTTCCGACAATAACAACAACAACAATAACAGTAACAGACGACGAAGACCCTTCAACTCAGGTGAGCTGCGCACCAAGGCAGGTGGCAGCAGCAGCAGCAGCGGCTACCTGGACACGGACAGCGACGACTACGACAATTATGCGGATTACAAATCCGCGGAGGCGGGGCGACGCAATTTGCGTAAATTTTCGCGTCCCGGCGAGCTGCCGCTGAATGATCGCAATTTCGAGGCGGCCGAGATAAGCGCGATGCGGCGACAGGGCGGAAACGATGAGAACGATGACGTGAACGATGACGATAACGACGACGATAACGATGACGATGACGAAGACTATGACGATGCGAGCGCGGACAAAATACTGGACTCCTGGCAGCTAAAGAAAAAGAACAAAGCGCAACAGCAACAACAACAACAACAAAAAATGCCCCCCACATCCAATTTTGCCTCAACAGATTTGACAGCTGGCGAGGACACCTCGAGCGATGCGAAACCCCTTAGCAGCGGTCTTGTGGCACGTCTACCGAGCTCGCCGCGCAACCTGGTGGCGCAGATTGTGAAGCCGCGCTTCGTGACGCTCAGCTGGCAGGAGCCGCAGCAGAATGCCAACGAGGTGGTCTCCTACACCGTCTATTATCGCGTGAACAACAGCGAACGGTAAGCGACACACATCTGATTATTTTCTGTTTATTCTAATTCTTCTTCTTCTTAACCACCAGTGAGCAAAAGATTGTGACCAAATCGCATGAGGATCAGCAGGTGAGCATCCAGTCGCTGCTCCCTGGTCGAACCTATCAGTTCCGTGTGGTGGCCAACACAAATTTCGGCATGGGCGAATCCTCGCAGCCTTTGGAGGCGAGCACACAGCCCGAGGTGAACATTGCCGGACCGCCGCGCCACGTGGATGCCTACGCACGCAACCACAAGGAGATCTACGTCCACTGGCAGCCGCCCACAGTGACCAATGGCGAGATACTCAAGTATCGGGTCTACTACTCGGAGGTGAGTGAAAATCAGAAAATTAGTAATAGCTCCCAATTTTAAATTTAAAAAAATTTTTTTTTTAAAAAATACCAAAAAATTTTATTTTCAAAAATTAGTATATTTTGATTGTAGAATCAATCTATGAGACAAATAATGATCAAAATGCCATCAATCATGAAAATCGGTTCAGTTTTGACAAAGTTATGGAAGTTTGAAATATGGGACCTATGGCTCCAAGAGCTTTACATGTCAAAATTTTTGTCGATTTTAACATGATTTTTGACCAAAAATTTGACCACCTCAAAATAGGCTTAAATGTTGTTTTTTATGCTAATTAAGACAAATACAATCGATTAAAAATAAAAATTCACAATTCTAAATTTTGAAAAAAAAATTTTTCAAAAATTAACAAGGGGGGGGTACACGCTTTTTTGACAAAAAATCCCAAAAAATTTTATTTTCAAAAATAAATATATTTTGAATGTAGAATCAATCTATAGGACAAATAATGATCAAAATGGCATCAAACGTCAAAATCGGTTCAGTTTTGACTAAGTTATGAGAGTTTGAAATATGGGACCTATGGCTCCAAGAGCTTTACATGTCAAAATTGTTGTCGATTTTGGCATGATATTTGATCAAAAATTTGACCACCTCAAAATTGCCCTAAATGTTGTTTTTTATGCTAATTAAGACAAATACAATCGATTAAAAATAGAAATTCACAATTCTAAATTTTGAAAAAAAAATTTTTTCGAAAATTAACAAGGGGGGGTACACGCTTTTTTTGACAAAAAAATCCAAAAAATTTTATTTTCAAAAATGAATATATTTTGAATGTAGAATCAATCTAATTGAAAAATCATGACCAGAATGCTATCAAACATGTAAATCGGTTAAGTTTTGACAAATTTATGGGTCTTTCAAATATGCTAATTATGGTTCCGAGAGCCTTACATGTCTATTTTTTTGTACCGATCTGTCTAATTCTCTTCAATTGACATCCTCCACAGAACGACAGCGGGGCGGATCTGTATAACGACAGCATGTCGCTGGAACTGTTGCTCACCGATCTGCGTCCCTACACGGACTATGTGATCAGCGTGGTGCCCTTCAATCGCAATGGAATGGGTGATCCCTCCGCCGAGCTGAAGGTGAAGACCTACTCCTCAACGCCTTCGGAGCCACCAAATAATGTGACACTGGAGGTGACCAGTTCAAGTGTGAGTATCCAGATCAAAGATCAATGATCAGTGATCAGTGATTAATGTTAATCTCTGTCCGTATTCCAAATGCAGTCGATTACTGTGCACTGGGAGCCGCCAGCGGAGGAGGATTGCAATGGCCAAATAACCGGCTATAAAATACGCTATCGCAAGTTCAAGGATGCGCCCCAGGCGAAGAGCACTCCGGCCAACATACGGTACTTTGAGCTGAACGCCCTGGATCGCAATGCCGAGTACCAGGTGAAGATTGCGGCGATGACTGTGAACGGATCGGGACCGTTCACCGAATGGTATCGGGCCAACACCCTGGAGAACGATCTGGACGAGACGCAGGTGCCGGGCAAGCCCATCTGGATCAACATACAGCCGGGCGCGGATAATATTGGACTGCACTGGGGTCCGCCGCAGCAGCCGGAGATCAAGATACGCAACTATGTGCTCGGCTGGGGGCGTGGCATACCCGATGAGAACACCATCGAACTGAAGGAGACGGAACGCTATCACGTGCTCAAAAATTTGGAATCCAACATGGAGTATGTGGTCTCACTCCGAGCGCGCAACGTGAAAGGCGACGGTCCGCCAATATACGATAACATCAAGACCCGGGACGAGGAGCCGCTGGATGTGCCGGTGCCGCTGGAGGTGCCCGTCGGACTGCGCGCCATCACCATGTCGAGCTCCTCGATCGTTGTCTACTGGATCGACACGATGCTGAACAAGAACCAGCACGTGACCGACAATCGCCACTACACGATCAGCTACGGCATAACCGGATCGAATCGGTATCGCTACCACAACACCACCGATCTCAACTACATGATCAACGATCTGCGCCCGAACACGCAATACGAGTTCGCCGTGAAGGTGGTGAAGGGACGACGCGAGTCCGCCTGGTCGATGTCGGTGCTGAACAGCACCTATCAGAATGTGCCGGTGACGCCGCCGCGTGAGCTCACCGTTCGCCTGGACGAACAGAATCCGCACAACGTGATCGTGCAGTGGCTGCCGCCGAAGCACACAGTTGGCCAGATCACCGGCTACAATGTCTACTATACGACGGACACCACGAAACGCGATCGGGACTGGTCGATTGAGGCGTTCGCCGGCGACGAAACGATGCTGATGCTGCCCAATTTGAAGCCGTACACCACGTACTACTTTAAGGTGCAGGCGCGCACCAGCAAAGGCGGCAACAACGCGCCCTTCTCGGCGCTGGCCGCGTTCACCACCAGCGCGGCGGTCATAATGCAGGAGGCGGACACCATTGCCAAGGGCATCGACAATCAGAATCTGCTGTACATCATCATTGGCAGCACGGTGCTGGTGCTGTTCCTGCTGCTGTTGGGCCTGCTGCTCTTCTGTCGCCGCAAGCCGCAATCCTCGCCGGAGCATACCAAGAAGAGGTGACAACGAACAATAAAATGATCGCAACTTTTATTTAACTATTTTTAATTCACAGCTATCAGAAGAACAATGTGGGCGTGCCGAAGCCGCCGGATCTCTGGATACATCACGATCAAATGGAGCTGAAGAACATTGACAAGGGCCTGCACACGGCCACGCCCGTTTGCAGCGACAACGCCTCCAGCAGCGGCGCCCTCACCCTGCCCCGCTCGGTGGTGCACAGCGAGTACGAGGTGGACACTCCGGTGCCGGCTCACGTCACCAACTCGCTGGACAAGCGCGCCTACGTCGCCGGTTACATGAGTGAGTGTATTTCGATTAAAAACTAAGACTAAACTAAGACTAATAATACCTTCTCCTTTTGTCACGCTCCCATCAGCAGCCACCTCAATGAACTCGACCATGGAACGACCGCAGTATCCGCGCACCCAATACAATCACCAGAATCGCTCGCACATGACCATGGACGCGGGCCTCTCCCAGCAGAGCCTCACCCAGCCGCAGAACAATTCGCTGGCCCAGACGCCGGAGCATCCGTACGGTGGCTACGATGCCAACTTCTGGTGAGTGCCGATTAATGAAAGTGGGTGGAAAATGATACGTTTTAGCAGTGTATCTATATATGCTATAAGCAAATATTGATTTGGTCAATGTTTAAATCTGGACACACCTGATTTGGAAAATAACTATTTGTATGATTATATGTCTATAGCATATACAGCTCCTTTCAATCATTTTCTAGTTTTTTATTGAAGGACAGAGTGTAAGGGAGATTTATATTTATTGACATTTTCAAACCTTTTTGAAAAAAGATGAGAATATATTTTAAACTTATGTTTTTAACTACATCTCAAAGATTTGAGCACACATAAAGCAAAAATATTTTAATTTTGGGAAGCTTTAATTGAATCGAAGAACTGAGCTGATCAACAATATTAATATTTTTAATTTTTAAATATATTCCATACTTTCCATACAAACCACATTTTAATGTTCCTCTGGTAGTGGACTAAAAGACTTATCCATTAGCCGGGCTATATTGCAATCGCTTCCAACGATTGGTTACCAATTCCCACCGAACTTTCTGGTTCAATTTCAATCTATCTGTGTCTTTGCAAAGAATTTCAACCCGAGCCTGAGAATATTGTAGCAGGCGAGATATTGAAACTCACAAATTTCGATACGTTTTACATCAAAATTCAAACGAAATTGCTCCTTTTTGCCTGGTGGCCACAAGAAACAAAAAAAAAGCTCACATCCAGCAAATAAATTAAGAAACAACAACAACAACAGAAAAACATGTCCAATCGCACGCGTTGGGGGCGCATCGATCCCAGTGTTCGGATCGATTTGGTGCAGGGCCCGGCGAACCGAGTGCTGCAGCTGGACCATAAAACGCTGCCGGGTTATGTGCAGCAGCAGCTGCGGCTGATGGCGTCGCCATCGCCGTTTCTCAATTTCTTGAACAAGTTTCGTCTGGACGAGATACTGATCAACCATCAGCTGAAGGGCGTCTACACGATGCGCACCGCGGCGACGGTCACCGAGGTGGCCACGCACGCCTGGCGCATCATGAGCACGGCCGACCGCCAGCCGTATATACAGCTGGCCCGCAAGGCGCAGCAGATACAGCAGGCGCGCGTGCTCCACTTTCTGGGCAACAAGCGGCTACGGCATACTTAGTCCCGGATAGCTCCAAGTTGTCGACCATTTTGTGTTTACTTTCATATATTTTAAGTTGTCCTTTGCACACATAATAAAAATTAACTATTTGATTGTCCAAATTCTTCATTTCTTTTTTCTTTAACAGCAATGCTGGCTACACAGCGGGCGGCACAGCCAGCGGTCCTGGAGCCCCTGGCAATGGTTGTGTTTCCACCATTGAGAGCGCCAAGCGTGGGCATCCGCTCAAGAGCTTCAGTGTGCCGGGTCCGCCACCCACTGGCGCTGCCACGCCTCTTAACAAGCACAGTAAGTTGGCCACAGTTCATCGAAGAGCACAGCTAATCCTGCATTATCTCGTTTCACCTTTTCAGCGCCTGCTGTCACAATACGTCCACAAAATCAATCGCCCTACAAGAAGCCCTCCTTTTCGGCAGCCACGCCCAATCGCTTGCAGGGCGGCGGCTCCGTGGCGCATTCCACCGATGAGATACAAAGACTGGCGCCCAGCACATCCACCGAGGAGCTGAACCAAGAGATGGCCAATCTGGAGGGTCTCATGAAGGATCTAAGCGCCATTACGGCCAACGAGTTCGAGTGTTAACCCCCCAAAAACTGGGCCAAATATATGAGCTGGGATTCGAACCTGTACCGAATGTTAATTGTTTTTCTTTAGTTGATGTTTAGTTGCTTGTATTTTGATTTCACTTATTTTAGTTTAGCTTTTAGTTACATGTGCGATAAATGAACGAATAGAACTGTAAATACGAACGAAGCCATATACATATATATATATGAATATATATATATACATANATATACATATATAGATATATCTAATTAGCATTTAGCATAGTTAATTTTAAATGCGATTTCAATGTGCGAAAGAGAATTCTCTTTTCGCACAGCCAGTGGCATATTTATTGATGGAAACTACTTTTAAACAAATATACCATATACCGCATATACCTAAACATAAACACATACATACATACAATTTAAGCCATCATGCAAGCATCTAAGCTAAGTCTTATCTAATATCTACAAAAAACATTTATCTACGAGTCAAAACAAAAAAACAAAATAATACGCAACACATTCGACTTTTGTAGCATATTCTTTCATTTTGAGTTTGAGATGTGCCATTTGTTTTCTCTTTTAATTTGTAATTCTCTTTTTAGTTTATTAGAAATCTTTTACTATTTAAGCCCACTAATAATATTACAAGAATCTAGACTGTAATCCATTAGTAAAGCCAGCAAAGCATTTAACATTTAACTACTATACGAGTATATGCATATATGTAATATCTATCTATAAGAATTCCGAAACTTTTGTATCGTATTTTGATGTTTTCAAAATTCTATGCCTAAAAGCGTGTGTATTCCCCTTTTTTATTTAACTTTGTATTTATTGTAAAGCAGTTGAACAAATTTTTTCCTAAAATTTTATCATATTGCTATGCACAATAATCTCAATTGAATGGAAATTAAAACGAAACAAAAAATATGCACAAATATATATATTTCGATAAATTTGTGTCAGCATTTTATTTGATATCAGATTTTGTGAAATAAACATGAAACGCATTGTATACAAATTTCAAATACAATTATTTTTGTTCATTGCTGTAATTTTATTCATCGCGCAAAATGAATACCTCAACCTGAAATTTCCATTGCTTTTGCGTCGCAAAACGCAATTGTATCTTGTATTCGCCTTGAGGCAAGGGCAGCGTTTTGAGAAATTCATCATGAAACACCAAATTATCTACGATGGCATCGTGCTGCAATTATATATATGTAGGATCGGTACTCATATCAACGATTGCAACACTCACTTTGTAAGGGCAAGTGTGATTAACATTGGAACGCGTCTGGATGGCTTTCAGCACGAGCATCTCAAAGGCAACTTTGCGCGGATTGGCCAATAGCTGGCAGAAATTACAGCTCGAATTATGTAAAAACGGCTGGAACGTATTATAGCGACGCCAGATGCTCCAGTTGATCTAGGTAAAATATTGAATTGAAAATTAATGAAATTATATAAATATTTGGAAAAACAACAATTGTTAGTTTAGTTTTTCACTTTATTTAAGTGGATTATAAAACGAGTAACGAGTAAACTGCTCTAGTCGGGCACGACCTGAACACACAGATAAAACCCAACACATTCTGATATTTTAGTACTATAGTACATAAAAATATTTATTTGAACCAATTTTGGGTTCTCTAGCTCTCAAAATATAGAAAATATGCTTAAAAATTTAACTAGTTAAAGATTTTTATTGATTTTAAACATGGAGTAAGATCTTTTCAAATTTGACTCTACAGTCAAAATACAACTTTTTCACATTATTGATTAGTCATCCACCCTTTATGAATATATAGAGATCCTTTAGTAATATAGACAACACCACCAAATCTGTTTTGTAGTATTTTCTATGATTGAACCTAATGTCCTTAACTTTTCCGCCCAGTTCTCTTTAAAATTTTCAAATTTTCTGTGTCCTTTTTTTCACCAAATTATACACCTCAAATTTATGATCGAATTTCAACAGATAATTTCTTTGTTTTCACCGCCTGCACTTAAACAAAGCAGATCCCAGAATAGATTCTTATTTGAACTGTTTAAGTAAATGTATTAAAAACTGATTGCTTTTAACTTCTTCTTTATATATATGGAAATCGAAACGTGGAACACTCACATGTATATCATTGATCGGTAATTTGAATAACGCTATATGGATGTCAACGGCGACGACGCCTCGCCCGATAACATTTAGCTTACACTTCTTGAACATGGCAAACGTTAAATCATAGGACTCGCACTTGAGATTTGTAAATCTCGATTTTGATTTTCGACATTCGATTTGAGTTAACATCAGAAAAACTGTCAAAATAAACAATCGCGCAGTTGCCGTCTTCATGGCTTGTCCACTAATGATAGGTCCCGATTCAGCATAATGCATTATAAATTGAATACACATGGTTGAACATTAAATTAAGTTAAGGTTCATTGATTACAAAAAAAAAAAAATAATAAAAAAAAAAAAATTAAAAACTAAAAACTAAACAAGTGAGACTGCTCTAGTCGGGACCGCCCGACTAGAAGATACCCTGAACCCAGAAATTAACACATACACACAAACTCTCGGCAGTTGATGAGT
>SCDT01001768.1:0-12487 GCA_004143765.1 Drosophila melanica
TCGAAATATATATTATATACTTATTATTATTTATATTATATTATATTTTATGGACGCACCTTCAGCTCTTCCTCTAGCTCCATGATCTTGGATTCACCGGAGCGGACACGATCCTCAGCCACTTCCAGCTCATCTTCAACGAAGGCCAGCTTGCGGGAGACTTCATCGGATTTGGTATCGGCGTCCTCAGCCAGCATGCGGGCCTCCTTCAATTGGTTGGTCAACTGATCCATGCGCTCCTCATCCTGCTGGGAACGGTTCTCCAATACTTTGCACATGCGGTTGTTCTCATCGGCCGATTGTGTGGCCTCCAACAGCTTCTGTTGTGCGGTGGTTGAGCGCTCCTCAGATTTCTCCAAATCTTCCTCAATCTGTTGGACCTTGCGATTCAAGGTGGCCACCTCGGACTCCGTGGCGGTCAACAGTTTCTCCTTCTCCTCCAGCTCGGTGTTGGCCTTCTCCAGCTGTTCCTTGGCGGTGACCAAATCGACTTCAACCTGAACGAATTTCTTCTCCAGATCGCGCACCTCCTCATTGAGTTTGTCGGCGCGGGAGTTGGCATCCTTTGCTTGATTCTCGCAGGTGTCTGCCTTGTCAATGGCATTATCCTTCTCAAGCTTCATCGCTTGCATCTTCTTCTTGATGGCGTCCATGGTGTTTGTGTTTTTGTTTTTCGCTTAGGAGGGAAGAAAACTGGAAAAAAGCACTGCAAAGGCAAAGGGATTGAAACAACTTTTAATTATAATTATATTATTATAGTAATATTTTTATTGTATTAAATTAAATATACATATAAACCTATTTTTTTCTTTTATTAAAGATCCTTCTACAATTTTTCAGTCAACAATTCGATTGCCTTTAAAAATTTTTTTTGCAGCTCATAAAAATGCACTTTAAACAAAATATGTTTACTTTAGGCAATTCAACAGATATATAGAGTTCCTAATAAATTGGTATACATACCATACATATATACAAATCCGAAGCGAAATGTAAACAGAATTTGGCTTTGCCGGAAAACTTTCAAAAGCTAAAGTAATTAAATTTGTTTGAAATACGCCTACAAGAAATTCACTCTCTCTCTCTATCTCTCTCTCTTTTACTTTCTTTACCTCTCTTTCTCCAATGTACGCTTTTGAACGATTTCAATACGATTTAAAAATAAACCTGATATGCTTTTGCATGCGAGCATATCCAGTCCACATACATATACAAATTCTGCTGCCGCTTTTTGGATATTTTCGCCTGGCCTGTAATTCTAGAGTGTGTTTCAAAATTAACGCACGCATATATACACACATATGTGTACGTATATATATACACCACTATTGCAATTTGAACATTTTCAGTTCATTCTATACACATTTCTTTTTTTGGGGTCAGAATTTGTGTGGGTGTTTGAGCTATAAGTAAGATTGTTATATGTGTATGTGTGTGTTGCTTTATAAGTGGGGCAAAGTCATTGATGTTTTTTTTTTGGGTTGTGGGACATAGCTTGGGGGTCTAAAGAGCAGCAAATATCTCAGAGGTGAATATCTGCAGCAATATATTTCTAGAGAATAGATTGAGAGAAAGGGTTATAGAGCATGACTTGAAACATCTTAAAAGTAGTTCCAATAAAATAAACTAAATAGAACGATCCTTGGAAAATTCAATATTTTAAATTTTAAGGTAAAAAGTTAAAGCTAATAAATAATTAAAGTTTTCTTTTTAAATTTGGTATTTTATACATCTTTTTTATAGTTTTTTTCAATATTCTATATACAATAATTTTTATCTTCCAATGGGGCCTTCAGCTGCTTTCGTAAATGGCAAAAACGGAAAATTATTATATTTGTTCATGCCAAAAGTTGTGTGGGTGGTTTCCCCCAAGCATCTATATAGCATATATATATATATATATATTCATCTATATATACATAGCTGATTCTCAATATCTGCTCTCTAATAATTTTCGAGCATTTCTCACATAAAGCCAAAAACAAACTCAAGGATAAATTACCAATAGCAAATATTCGTGTTCATGAGATCACGAAAGCTGAGCAAGCAAAAGCTTTTTCGTCTATTTTTCAAAGTAAAGTTAAAAATAAAATCTTTAAAGTTGTGTATTTGTATATGTATCTGAATGTGTGCATGTATCTGTATCTGTGTCTGTAGTTGGGTGTGACAGGCAGGTGTCTGTCTGCAGTTAATTTTATAGAATAATAGAAATCTGCTGAGCAACAGCTTTTAGAGTTCTGTCTGTGAAAATTGTGCGTTTGTGCATATGTATGTGTCTGTGTGTAGCTTTTTCAAATGTGTGTGCGTGTGTGTGCGTGCAAATTTTCACTCATACACACAAATGAGGATATTTTTGTCAGATTCAGTTACAAAATTCCTTATAAGTGAATTTCACACTACGTCCAAAAGTTATCATAAACTTTTCATTTGATATTTTGACGCATTATTTTTTTATTTTTAAAACAGTTTGTTTTATAATCCTTTCTGGAGATTTTTTTTTTATTTAAAGTAGTTTTCTACATCACTTTTACTATATATTTTTAGGCTTTGGTCATTAGGTTTCTTAATTTTAAGAACTTTTAACATTCGTTTTAAGTTTTATTTATAGACGCATACATATGCACATTTAATAATTACATTTTTTTATTTTATATATAAATTTAATTATAAATAATATATATTTGCCAAATGCATTTCACATGCACTTTTCACTAAAGGTTTTTTTCTATTTTACCAAAATTGTTTTTATTTTATTCTTTTATGTTGCAACTGCAAAATTGATTTAATAATTTTATGATATTAATTGTTCAAATATTATATTATTATGTTGAAATATATGTATTCTGTTTTTCAATGCAAAAATCCTGGCAGCAGCCGTAACTAACCTTAGCGTTTCAAACACACTATACGCTGTCGAAACCCCGAGAACACTGATGCTGACCAAGTCGAGGTGCCGAGAAAGCGACCCCAAGAAATAACGCAAACGGCACACACAGAAAGACACGCATACGCACACACAAACACACACACTAACAGTATTGAATAATTTTTCATTTCGTAAAATTTCCCATTAAAAATTAAGCGGAAAAGCGCTTTCGCAACTTATCTTGGGCTGATCGAAATTTCCCTCGAAATTTCCCCAAATACATATAGATATTCGTGTATCCGTATGTATTTGAATATCTCACAAGCACACACACACAGACACAAACAGCTTTCGAGAGATTCTCTCAGCCATTCGTATATCTATTGCTTCCGTTTTTCTTTTAATGCATTCTGAAATTATGCGTTTTTTTTTCTTAATTAAGAATATATATATATTTTTTTATTTTGTGTTTTTTTCTATTCATTGGTCTTGTGTATCTGTATCTGTATCCATCCAAAGTGCGCCTAAAAATAGCACATAAATGTACGATACAGGCCCGAGACGGACACGACTAACGAGATGAGAATCTATTTTGATGAAATAAATATTGAGAAATCTGTTTCGTTTTTTTCGCATGGTGGAAGCTGCTTTTCACATATTTATATGTAACGTGGAACAAAACAAAAAAAAATATATGATTTGGGAAATGTATATATTCAAATTGATGACACCTTTTTGTTGTTCTGCAAAGTTTATTAATGCACATTTAATTAACATTAAAAGTTAGTCTGAAATTTAGATCTGTAGTAAATAATAAAATCCATCAAATAATCAACGAGGATACGAGCTCGTATCGTTTACAATTCGGTTTTATTTAAAACAAGGCTGACTAGAACTCGAAGGATTTTGTAAATTATAAGCCAAAATGTGATTGAAATAAAAATTTTCTGTTAAAGCTGAACAATTACGCACTAACCCCATAACTGTCTTTCTAAAAACTATTTATTTATTGTTTCTAATCGTAAATACTATAAAGATTCAAAAAAAAAAGTTTTAAGCATTTTTTTTAAATAAATCATTTATCTAATATATTTATTACCTAGATATACGAACATAAAAACTAGAGCATATTTTGAATTGCAGAAATAAGTGACGAGAATTTCGTTTCGAATAAATGTGATTTGGTGGCTCGAAATTAAGTCGTTTTTTTTAAGAATACCTATTTTAATTGCGAATCGATAGAATGTATTTCGACCATGCCTCTGCGTTTTTTTTTTTAGGGCAGTAATTTTGTTTATTATTATTCATAATTCTGCTTATCTATCATTTTTTCTAAAACTTCCTTGACAGAATTTTTAAATAAAAATCTAAAATTCTTGATAGATCGACTAATCTATAGTTATATTCCAAAAAGCTATTTCAGTATTGCGTAATTTCCCAAAAATAGGTTACACAAGCAATCGAACGCAAAAATATGTTTTATAGATTTTGTGAACCGCATCTGTGAACATATTTTGCATGTTTATAGCACAAACAATAAAGCTGCTATTGTTCTCATTTTGTAGTGTTTTTAAATACTTTTTTTTTCTGAAAATTTGATCAAGCACGCAAATCCATAAAAGATATAAAATCAATTTTATTTTCTTATGCATTTATATGCAAAATAATTTTTTCCATTTATTAGTCATAAAAATATAAACGCTTAATAACTGAGAAATTATTGTATTTATTCATACATAATTGTACATATAAAAGTTGTATATTTTTGAGAATTACAAAAGCTATAAATGTGTACATTTAATTAATTTCTTTAATTTTGTTTTTCTTTTGTTTTGCATTTTCTTACAAAGGCCATAGCATTTTTTAAACTTATTTTAGATACATTCATTTTCCATCTAGCTTGCAAGCATAAATAAACAATTTGATAACTCACAAAAAATTGACTGACTTTTTTGGAGGTGCTTAAAGTGTGGAATTGGCGGTGCATGAAGCTAGTTCTAAGTAAATATAATATATTGACTGGTGGGCTTCAAAGATATTGTAATTGGAAAATAAGGGCTGGTATTTAGGATTTTTGCTACAAGCTGAATTTTATGGCAGTATTTTTCCATTTATTCAAAAATAATCAGCGCTCTCATTTACACATATATCCATTTGAAATATTTGTTTATATATTATTGCTAAAAATTTGATTATATTTTTATTTATTTTTTCTTCTTTAAAGTATTGAATCATTTTGGAATGCTTAAGTAGAGTTTTTCTGTAGCTGGATGTCTGGAGTCCATTTTGTAAATCTCAGGCTGTATTTGTCGCTTTTGTTTTTGTTGTTGGTGTTGTTGTTAGCTTAGTAGTTGTTGAGATCAGCGTATTCCAGTTCCTGGGCAATAGTTTTATACTTCTCCTTACCTTTGCTGACCTCATCTACGAATGCAGCAGTTAAATAATAAAAGACAGGAACATTTTATATACTTTTTTGTAATTTATTGCATAGTTTGAATACAAATGATAAATAAAAATTGTTGAGTTAAACAAATACACAATGCGATATTGTCACATATAGTTTAATGAAAGCTTTACACAAAATCTACTGACATCTACTGGCTACAAAACACAAAAATCAAATAGCAAGCAAAATACGTTTACATGACGCCTACAAGTATGCTACGAAATACGTGAATACATAACGATAATTGTGCAATAAGTGTCGATGTAGATTTTGCTGGGGCTCTTTGGGGCGGGCAAATGGTGCAGCGCTTATTCCTTGAGGATGAGCTCGACAAAGGCGGTATCGAGATCGTCGCCAATATCCTTGTAACGCTCCTTCTCCAACACAAGGTCGTCTGTTTACCGTGATCAAATCATAATCGAACACAAAAGTAAAGAAAAATACAATTGAAATTAATGCAAATTAAAATACAATGAAATTACACAGATCAATAATTAAATAAATAAACCTCTCACAAAACATATAAAAACCTATACACAAAAGAAAATTAACTGACACCTGAACAAAAACATAGAAAATCATAAAAATATATTTACCTTCGTAAGTAAAAATAAATAATAAATGACAGCAGATGCACTGCTTGTCTGCAGCAACTTGTTTGGTCGGTAATGCAGTGCCTTGCTAACTGTTAAATTCAAAATCAAAATTAAAACGTAACAAGCAAACAACAATAAAGAGGCAGTTAATTCAGCGTAGTTTGTTTTTGCAATGCTTCAGTTAAGTTGTTTTAATATATCTAAATGAAAATTGTTTGTTTTTCTTTTGTAAAACGTGCATCAAATTAGAAATAAAAGCAGGGCAGCATTTTGTAGCAGTTGTGTTTTTTGCGCAGCAGAGCGATGGATTCGGGTACAGGGCAGATATCGATATCGATCATCGATGATCGATATGCGTTGATTTAGGCTGGTAGCGCCTCGGCCTCAGCGGCTGGGGCAGCGGCTTCAGCGGGCGGCGCAGCAGCTTCAGCTTCAGCTGCTGGTGCTGCTTCAGCTGGTGCTGCAGCAGCTTCAGCCGCGGGCGCAGCACCTTCAGCTGGCGGTGCAGCAGCACCATCAGCTGCTGGTGCAGCACCTTCAGCCGGCGGAGCAGCGCCTTCAGCCGGCGGAGCAGCTCCCTCAGCTGGTGGGGCAGCGCCTTCAGCTGGTGGGGCAGCCCCGTCGGCCGCTGGTGCAGCGCCTTCTGCCGGTGCTGCGGCCACTTCGCCCTCTGGTGCTGGCTCGGGATCTGAGCCGGGTGGTGGTGGCTCATAGTTCTTAACGAACGGCACTTCAGCTCCCTCTGGCGGCAAATCGATCGAGTACTCGAATGGCGGTGGTGGTGGCGGAGGTGGCGTTGGCTCCTTCGGTGGTGGTGTCGGTTCCTTCGGCACCGGTACTCCAGTCTCTGTCAGGACAACACCCTCGGCGCCCTCTACAGCGCCCTCACCAACAGCCGCAGCCGCAGCGGCAGCGGCGGCCGCCTCGGCTGCAGCTCTGGCCTCCTCCATGGCCGCCAGCTCTTCGGGTGTTGGTGTCGGCAATTTGGGCGTGGGCGGCTTCGGATTGCGCACCGTCCAAAATGGCTCCAGGCCCTTGATCAGGTCCAGGAAGGCTTCGTCGAGGCTGTCGCCGATGAGGCAATAGCGTTCTTTTTCAACGATTAGGTCATCTGAGATGTTTGGAATGCGTGCGCGATGCGAATGTGGCAGTGAGAAAGCGTAAAGCAGTCGGGAGCGAGCGAGCGAGTGAGAGATAGAGAGAAAGAGGCGTGGAGAGAGAGAGAGCGTGAAAAGGAAGCAAAAGCGCAACTAAGAAAACAAAAAAATAAAATTCTTTTCTAGGCAATTGTTTAGTTGGCAGGAGGGGTGTTGGTGAACCGGGTTTAGGTTAGTGAACTTGACGAGGAAAACACAATCATCATTCGTTTTAGTCATAACGAGATCCTTTATGAGCGTTCCTCTCTGATCTATTTCTAGTTTATCAATCAATGAAACAATCTTCGATTCAATTTAAGCAGGCGGCACTTCCGCAGCGGGAGCTTCGGCAGCTGGTGCTTCAGCTGCAGGAGCAGCTGCTTCAGCTGGAAGAGCTGCTTCAGCTGGAGCTGCTGCATCGGCAGGAGCTGCTGCATCGGCAGGAGCTGCTGCTTCGGCAGGAACTGCTGCCTCGACAGGAGCAGCTCCTTCAGCTGCGGCCGCTTCGGGAGCAGCGGCTGTTTCAGCCTCCGCTGGTGGAGGAGCGTCGCCTATTTCGAAATTCTTTACATATGGCACTTCAGCGCCTTCGGGCGGCAGATCAATATTATAATCGAATGGCGGCGGTGGTGGTGGTGTGGGTTCTTTGACCGGCTCCGCTGGAATGGCAGCGGCTTCGACGACGGCATCATCGATAGCGACAGGCTCGATTGCCGGGCCCTCTTCGCCTTCGGCGCCTGGCAACGCTCCTTCGGTGGCCAGTTTGGCAGCTGCTGCTGCGGCCGCGGCCGCTGCCTGTTGTTCCGCCTCTCTGGCGGCAATCTCCTCTTCGGTTAGCTCAGGTGTCGGCGGCTTGGGGTAACGATCGTTATAGAACGGCGGCATGCCCATTAGCTCGACAAACGTAAAGTCCAAGCTATCGTTAATGATTGCATAATGCTCTTTCTCGTTGATCATCTCGTCTGGTGGTTGTTTGGTTTAGTGGTTAGTCAGTGTTATTAAAAGTAAAAAATCGGATTAGTGCAAATATTGACAGCTCTTGTTATGACTAGTTAACAGTGGTATCCAAGAAGCCAATTGTGGGTACAGGATGTACACAATAACAATGACAACAATTGGCCGAAACACTAAATCCAATAATAAGGGCTAATACGACGACGACGACGACGAAAACTTTTGTTTTTGAAATGTTTTTTCTGGGCAAAAATGTTGATGTTTTTAAAAAATACTTTATTTGTGCAATTGCAGCAGCATGGTATTTGTATAGTATGTAATATATATGTATATATATTAAAATTATAAATAATTAATTTATGTAAATCGTAAATAAATCAATTGTTTTTTCATTTCATTTTAATGCCATTTTAGGTTAGGTTCGTCTTCTTTTTATCTTGCTTTATAGGGCAAGAAAACACACAAAGAGAAAATCATATATCATTTTTTAAAAGGTTTTTGTTTTTAATTTAAAATACATATATA
Source organism: Drosophila melanica (assembly GCA_004143765.1). Taxonomy (NCBI): domain Eukaryota; kingdom Metazoa; phylum Arthropoda; class Insecta; order Diptera; family Drosophilidae; genus Drosophila; species Drosophila melanica. Next base: position 8,524 of record SCDT01001768.1, read on the forward strand.
GAAGGTGGTTAAAAGCTGTCTAATTATGAAATGCTTGAAATTGGAATGATGTGCGCTGTGTGCGTGTCATTTTAGGTGTATTTTTCTTGTCTTTTTTTTTATTTTTTTTTTTTTGTTTTTTGATTTGTTTTTTTGTTTATGTATTTGCTTTGAATTTGTGTCTAAATAATAGGCGTGGCAACTTATAAGTAAGCAAATATTACACAACGTTTTGCAAACACGATTTGTTTAAATTGTATAAACAAAGTAAATATTAGCATAATTAATACAGTAGTTAAGCTGGCGACAAAAATACAAATAGAATCTTTCCTTTTCTTTTACTTTACATACATATGTATAAATAATTACACATAAACTAATTTGCAAGTTGTGTCTTTTGTCATCTATAATAATTATAATTCAATCAATATCAAAACAAAAAGGTAGCAAAAGCAAAAAGAAAAAAGTTAAACAAAATATTGCAACAGTGTTGTAAAGTATCGAGTTTTAAAAGTGCCGCCATTTTGGCCATTACACCTGACAGCGACCAAGCGCGTGCCATTCACAGTGCAACGTGAACAAGGCGATGGCAGCGCTTAGTTAACGGCTTGCACTGCTTGCAAAACATGAATGTGTACATATAAATATATGTGAATTTGGAATGCGCTTGCTACAAGAAAATGTGTCCTTTTTTTATGTCTTTTGTTTTTGTTTCCTTTTTATAATCGTTAATAGTTTTTGTTTTTCTTCTTGTCTGCTTTTCTTTGAGTTTACTGCTTAAAAATTAACGTTTTTGTTTAGAGTTTATCAAAATTGGCGTACACTCTTTCTCTGGAAGACACTTGGCATTGTCCTGTGTGTCTCAGTATATATATGTATGTGTGTGTGTGTGTGTGTGTGTGTGTCTATTATAATAATATGGAAAGCGCCAGTTTTCTGTATTTACGTCAAAGCAGGCAGTTTAGTTAATTTACATAAGCAAATTATTTGTTTACATGTTCTGTATGTCATGTAAAGTGGCTTCCATCTCCTCCTGCAGCAGTTTGTTCTTGGCGCGTTCGTTCAACAAGTCGTCTGCGTGTGTGTATCATTGATTTTGTTTAAACAATAACAACATGCAGCGTATTAAAAATAAAAAAAAACAATGAACATTGGCGGGTTGCAGGCGTTGAGGTTGGCGGGGAGCGTACAAGCAGCACACGAGTTGTAATTTGTTTGTTTGTTTGTTTTTTTTTTCGGTTAAGCACAACAACGAACAAAATCATATGAAAAAATAAACATAAAAATATATATATATTAATTGGGATACAAATAAAAAATAAATATAAAGTCTGGACTAACAAAAGGTGTTTCAGTTTGGAATAAGGAACTTAATTTTGCACCTACTTATAAATATATAAATAAAAATTCTCAAATAACAACAACTTTTATATTGTACTTCAATAAAAATACTGCTACAATATAAATATAATAAAATGTAAACTTTTGGTTTATCTATAAATTTCTACTTTTTTTTTTGTTTAAAGTCTTAAGAAAATAAGTAAATATTCTTTAGGAGACATACCTTCGAGCCTGTCGACTTCCTTCTGCAATTTCTGAACGGAACGTTCAGCGAATTCAGCACGTGCCTCAGCCTTTAAGTGGAAAGTTTAAAATACAAATATTTTAGTAAATTATTTAAAAATTTTTTTCTATATATAGCAAACAGTATATGTCTACAAAAAACCAATATGAACAATACAACCTTTCAAGCAGTTTGCACAAGCATTGTTCATGTTAGTTGACATTTAAATTCTGTTGAAACGACTGTGTTGTAAAACGCCGTTTTACTACGTATTATGCGATTCAAGAGAATTTAAAATTTTCAGACTATTATACGTAAAAAAGAAGCTTCCCAAAATTTGCTACCAAAACCAGCAGTAAGTAATAACTTTTTATGAAATATGAATATTAGTTCATGTAATTTAAATGAAATATTTTTAATAATGGTGTGTGACATAATAAATAACTTTTAGAACATTCAATAAAAAGCATAACAATTACACAAACAATTTTGATCACTTAATTAATATGCTTACAAATTTGTAGACACTTTATTTTATAGATTTTCAGGGTGTTTTTGTTTAGACAAAAACTAAATTTGAGAAATTAACTAAAATTACGGGAGTGTAGATAAAATTATTAACTACAACTATTGCTGTACGACGCTACGCAGTCACTGCACAAAAGATAAAGTATAAATAAATTGAAAATGGGAGCCAATTCGAAATGCTGTTAAAATTTCTTCAATTTTATTTTTAAACATTTTAATCTAAAAAAAAAAAAAACACTGCTGCAGCGACTTACAGTTTCTACATTTAATTTGAACTGTATGAGCTCCTGTTCAAAAATTTTTTGATTTTCGCGTGCCTAGACGTCGAGAAATATACAACAAATTTTTGGTATATCAATAACAGTGCATAGGACATCATCACCATTGTCATCATCATCATTATCATCGCTAGAATGTGCAGAGTGCGTGTTTGCGTGTAAAGTGTGTATGTGCTTTGACTATAAAATATCTACCGAATATTATAATTAATTCGTTATTTATCAAATTCTTTTGCATTTAATTTAATGCTACACTATTACAATTAATTTTGTTTGAATATTTAGGTACAGTTGCTACTACCAAGCAGCAGATACAAGTACTGTTATCCAAAACGTAGCAGTGTTGTAAAACGTCAGTGGTTCATTGGTTCATTTGCAATTAATGCACAAAAAGTTGTTTTCAATTTTCAAGTAATGTACACACACACGTCCCATACTTGCCATGATGCACGCTATTGATATACATTTTCGTTTCTTTTTGTTTCTTTATTTGTTGCATTTTTTCCAAGACGTTTGGGCAATTGCCCTTTTTATGGTATTTCAGTTTAGTATTTTTTGTATTTATATAAAAAGAAAATATCAAATGTCGAATTACGAATTACAAATTTGTCTTGACGACTATGTACAATTAATTTAAAATTGAGAATAACGATTTGTGCAATTTAATATTTTCTTTTTTTGTTCTTTCATATTTTAGAGTTAGGCTAATTTTTAAAATAAATGCATTTACCAACACCAGAGACCACAATTATTAATTAACCGCTAAGAGATATTTAAAAATATATTTGTATAGCATACAACTGTTCATATACCTCTTTCAAGGAATGATCCAAAACCTTGATTTGCGTTTCAAAGGTTTCCTCTTTTTGTGTGGCCTATTTTTTTTGTTTTTGTGGTCGTTGGTTGAATTGGTGGGAATTATTTGTGTTTGTGTTAGAAAAAACATAAATTGCAAATTGTTGATGCATGCAGAGTTTAAGGCGTAACATGGTTAAAAGGAGCAAATTTAAGCCGTTTGGATGTGTTGATAAATATCCAGTGCGCAAATTATTTCATTTATATATATCACAGTGAGTAATATAATCAAAAAACAATTCATTTGGCAGCAACATTAAAGCGGAGCGTATTAACAAAATATGAAAATAGAATAGAAAATAAAATCACAATTAGTAAACACATCATATATATTATTAAAGGGCATGTACAAGTTGCACTGTCGGTAGACATTTTATAAATTTGCACGCGTTGCCAGTGTTGTACAGTGGCTTTTGAAAAGCCCTTGAACGGTTCTGTGCGCTCAATGTGAAAAGAATTAACATAAACAACAACAATGTATATAAAAAAAGAAATTGCAACAAAAATATCGCTGGTTGGTTTTGATGGCATTTCCACAGCTCTGGGAAACTCCTTTCGCAATTGCTTAAGAAATTATTCGGTTTTTTGTTTTTGTATCTACCTCCTTTAGACGAGTGTTCAGGGTCTTGATTTGGTTCTTGTACTCTTCCTCACGTTGGTTGGCCTATTTATTGTTGTTGTTGTTGTTTATGGGATTTGTCGATAGTTACAGGGTTGTGGGGAATATATATATATATATATATATATATATATAATTTTT
>SCDT01001768.1:12745-29526 GCA_004143765.1 Drosophila melanica
AAAAGCGAATTTCATGCTGTAGATAATTTAAGTTTTGTACGCATTTTTTTCGCCAACGCCAGAAAACAATGAAGAAAGATAGTAAAAAAAAAACGTTGACACTTCACTTTCAAATCTTTGGATCTGGACGCGACAGAAGTGACAAAAAAATAAATAAAATAAACTAAAACATGACTGGTCAAACCAGACGAAGGTCTGCATAGCAACGTTTGCCAAATATTTTAACTAATAAAAAAATATATATATAATAACAGAAATTTTTTGTACCGACAACATTTCACTGATACAACAGCAAACGATTTCACTTTTTTTTGTTATTCTTTAATAAACAGTTGAAATCTGTTGATAGCCTGCAGACAATGTCTTTTCAAATATTTCTGAACTATGCAAATTATAAATAAATAAATTTTCAAAATTTTCTGGCGCTGAAATTGCGTAAATCATTTAGTTTAAATAAAGTGCAGTTAGTATTTTAATTCAGATCACAGATAAAGCAAAACAAACCTTTCGCTGAGCTCAACTTTTTCCTCGGAACGCTCCAGGTCCTGTTCCATGAGCACTAATTTTCTGGCCACCTTCAGACGAGGCGTTACCAGGCGGCATTAACAGACAGGCAGGCAGGCGGGATATTAAAGAACACAGCAACATATAGCAACAAACATGGCAACACGAATCGCATTTTGGGTTAGGCAATAGGAGCACATAAGAAAGGGTATTTTCATTAGATATAGTTTTAACTTTTTCTGTTGTTTTTGACTTGGCAAAAAATGTGAATATGTTGTGCATATGAGGGAGCATGATGTGCGTTTTGTATTTAATTTCTTAACATTATTTCTAAACTATAAAACATGCGCGTCAAACACATATTCTTCAATTTTAGAAATATTCACATTTTTTACCAATTTTAATTATATATAATATGCAAAGCTAGCTAGCTAAAGGAAACAAATCAAAAATAAAAATCAACGAAAATAATGCGATTTAAAATAGACTGCGGTTAGGTTGCGTTGGTTTTTAACATCGGGGCAAACTGTTAGTTAACAGCGCTTCAAAAAACAAACTTACATAACTATGGCCACATTGTTTGTTTTATGTTTTAGGCACAATAATTCTTAAAGCTTTTTGGCGAAACATTGAACTAACTGATATTGAAATTGTTCATTTTAACGTACTTTTCACCCTGTTCGGCACGTTCTTCGGCACGCTCCAAATCAGCTTCAACCATGGCCAATTTACGGGCAACCTTTCATTTATATTTGTTTATGTATGTATGTGTTTTTATTTGTTGATATTTTTGTACATAATTTTACATTCGTCGTCGTTTTTTGAATATAAACAAAGAACATAGAAAATGAGTTAAAAATTTTGTCAATTTGTTTTTACAAGCATTTAGTATTAACAATTGGATTGATGAAATTTACAAGTAAGGAATTCAATATGATGGTTTTTTAGTAGTAAACAATAGGCTTTTTTTGGTATAATTAGTAGTTTTGTTTTAGTGTATATTTTTTGTTTTTTCTGCTGGCTGATAACTTGTGCTAAGTTTGAATCATTGGAATCTAAATCGATCTAATACTTGATAATGTACTCAATTAAAATCTTAAAACTATTTAAAAAAAAAGCATACACACTGTTAAAAACTTGTGATTGTGTTTTCCTTTTGCTGTATGTTGTACATTATGGAGTATTTGAATTCATTGTAAAACTTATTCTTCGTAATTCTCAAGAGCTCTTTAAAATATATATATATTACTATATACTATATTTTGGTTTCAGTTTTATTTCCGAATGTTTTTTGTAATTAGTTTAAACGGATATTAAATTTCACTTTATCTTTGAAAAAATTTAAAGCTATTTTTGTTTTTGGTTTAAGCACACAGTCTTAAGCTCAAACCATTCCAAAAGTGTAAACTTCCTCGCAAGTAATCACGACAGTTACGACAGTTAATGGAAGCAAACGCTACCTAAAATATTGTATAATATTTTGGCTTAAAAAATTTAATTAATATTTAATTTAATTAAGTTTGCCAAATTGGTAGCTCGAGACTTAAATTTTAATATGCGAGCAACGCTACTTCTATGGATTTTAATTACACGCTAACCAAAAACTGAATTTCCTGTGCGCGTCATATGCAAAAAAAAAAAAAAAAAAAATAAAAAAATAAAAATAAATAACTGCGAAAGCAGCATTGCGAAGGTTTCATAAATAACATTCAGCACAATTCAGGTTTCAGGAAAAAATATATATTTTAAAAGTGCAACACGCATCGAAAAAGCTGAGACCCCCTCAAAGAGACTCTCTTACGCATAACTCGGATGGCCAAAGTGAGCGTGAGTCATAGCCATGAAGAGCAGGGGCCTTGACACGTATACATGCTGATATATAGTAGTCATACGTATTCATAAGTAAGTGAGTAGTCGCTTTTTTTGCCTGGCCAAACAATTGATTCATCATTAAAGAGTTTTGCAACAACGAAGAGTTTTCAGCTGCGTATGTCATGAAGGCAAACTATTGCGCTAAGCGCTAAATGTACAAATTAACGGGCGCTCGCTGCCAAATTCCCATTTCACTGTCGAAAGGAAACCACCGATCGATCCATACCCTGCTTATCAGTCAACCCGCATTTGGTGTTTCGTATTTCCTTTGCTTTTCGCAACAGTTTCTGCGGAACATAAGTTTAATATATATATATATACATGTTCGTATATAGAGATAAAGACCGTTGCTTATCTTTTCTGGCAGTTTATCAATACAGCCTTTATTTAGCCTATTTGATAGACGCATGAAAAACACGTCCGCAACAAGTTTGAAAAGTGCTAACACAATAAATTGTGGCCATAACTACAGCAGCGGATTTGAAATAAATCGTGTTGGCTAAATCAAATTAAATATTAAATGTTATTTTGTAAAATAAAAATGTTCAATATGTTTATATAACCTCATAATTTGTTTGCCAGCTTGATTTATACTCTTCCTATTTTATCTAAGCAATTTTAATACAAATAATATTCAATTTAATCTATACCAAACAGTATTTTCTATATTGCCTATAATATATTAAAAATTATTATTAATCAGTTTACTGAATCTACTACTTTCATCAGATATATACCTATACTTATCTTTTTGAATAAAATGTAGCTAAAATATAAAACTAACAAAATAGTTTGAATTCGATTACTGGTATACTAGAATTATGAAAGATACCTTACCAAGAATATTTCCAAATTTTCAACGAAGTTTAATTATTTAATAAATATTCGTCAATTGCAGCAACCTTAAACTTTAGCTATATATGGAAATATACCACATCATATTTATGCCTTATCCCAAATTTGCGCTCTTTATAATGTACAACATCTTCAAATGGAAAACAAACAACTGCACAACTCCAAAATTTCATAATTAAGTATTTAGTATGTATGTATAAGTTTTTATTGTTATCAAGTTTATTGCAAAAAAGTTTATAAATCAATTAAATTATTTAATAAAGGTTACATATTGGCTATATATGCACAATATCTGTGGACTTGTTTTAGAATCTGCTTACGCTTTACACATTTGCATTTATTTATATAATTTTAACAAACGAAAATTTAAAAAGTAAACCCAACCAAATTTGATATACAAAATATACAAAAGAATACAAAAAATATATAGAATTGTTATAACATATTTTTGTGTTGTTTTTTTTTTTTTGTATGGTTCAATTAAAAATTAATTGCTATCTGTTTTTGAAAGTTGGGATATGTTTACAAATATATCAAATTTTTTTGGAGTACATTAACAAGTTGTATTGGATCGCTTAACATTTACTTTACATAATGCTACCAATTTATTATTATTGTTTTTTTTTACAAAAGACACAAATGTACTTTAGACTTTGTTCAGACGTTCCAAGATAATTTCATATTTAATTCAGCACATATATATATACATATATGTATCTATATACATGTAAACAGAATGGATCGACTAATACAGCAGTTAATTTGTTTATATATATTTGTTTTTTATTTTATCATGTAAGTATATCGCTTAACGGGCGGCTAAGGCAGCGGCATGCCAGCATTTCTAAAGCTATAGCTGCACTTTTATCAACATCATTTAATCATCGTCATCAATATCATCATCATTATTCATCGATTTTAGCACAAGTTTCACAATATTAGCACCTTGTTACTGCTGCTGATTTCCGTGCCAAAAATACATTTCTGGGCTCAATGGAAACCAAAGTTTGAACAAAATATTGTTCTTTTTTCTTTCATTCGGTATTTGCATTTTCTTTTGGCATAGAAATCAGAGACAGATCAGGTATCATTCATTTTGTGGGCATTATTGTTGTGTTCGCTGTGTGTGGATGTTGTGGAGGATAAAGTTGAAGTTTCACCAACAGCAGCAGCAGTAGTACTAATTGCATTGTTATTGTTGTTGTTGTTGGTTATTGTTGTTGTTGTTGTTGTTGTTGTTTTTGAGTGACATGATTTACTGTTACTGTTGTTGTTATTATTGCTTAAAGTTATTAAATTGGTATTTAGCTGCACCTCATCGTATTTCTTGTCAGCCTCCTCAGCAAGGAAACGCGCTTCCTTCAGCTGATTCTCAAGAGCGTCCATGCGTTCTTCATCGGCAAGGGCGCGATTCTCAAGAATCTTGCGAGCACTATATACATTTGTATATATGTTTCAAATACATAATATAGGATGACCACGTTGCGACCATGCCCATAGAAGACAGTGACCAAGTTGTTATATCGATGATTTGTCATTTCGAGTCAATCGGTACAGCCCCAAAAAAAAGTGAATCATTCGACGTCATCGCATCCACATCGGTGTAGAGTTGTTGTTGTTGTTGTAAAGTTGTTGATAGTACGACAACACATGGATTCGCAGTGGTACACACACACATAGGTAGGTCGAAATAGTTGCGAACAACAAGAATTATGTTTTGATTGAATGTTGAATGTTTTTTTTTGTTTTGTTTTTAGTTCGTTCCATAGTACAGATCAAGATTTAGAGATGTTTGCAAAAGAAACAAGAATTTGTTGTTGCTCTTTAAGTTTAACAGCTCAGTCAATATTAAAAAAATACAATTAAGTCAAAGGTACAAATAGCTGAAACAGTGCTTTGTGTAGCTTTTTTCAATGAAAAAAAAAACTTTTTAGACCGTATTTTAGATTATTGTGTGCAATTGAAAGTGTAAACAAATATGTAGGCAATTTTGAAAATATTTACACACAATTTTGTAGAGTATGAATTATGTAGAGTTGCAAAACTCTTGTGTACAGTTTTTTAATGTATTTTCTAATATAAAATTGTCTTTTAACATTTTTTTCAGTATTTTTACTACATGGCACAAAAGCATTTTGAGGAAAGTGTTCAATTTAATTTATATATTATCTACACAGATAAAAGGCACAAGGCAGTGTTTTAGCTTTTTCACATACAAACACATTATTTTTTATGTAGACATAAGAATTAAAACAGCAAGTTACTAAGACACTACTATAAGCTAGGCGCATGCCATTATAATATATAACACACGGTGTGTAAAGACGTAAATAAAACTGATTTAACAATAGATATTTTATTTGTACAATACAATCCATGGATCCATTGTTGTTGTTTTTTTCTGCGGTCGACGTTGAGCTAAACTTAAGAGCTAAATTAATATATATAAATATATATTATAACCTATAAATATTGTGTTTCGAGTTTGTAAGAGAGCGCAGTTTATATAACCCATAACCTAATTAGTAACGGTAATTTCGACGCACCTAACCTCAAAAAATATAAATGAAACGAATAGAAAGAAAACGACGAGAAGAAGAACGAAACCCCTATTAACCCTAATGCCCTCGAAAGGAAAGATTTTTCGAGTTAAAAGCAATAGATAATTATACCTCTTCGTATTTCTTATCAGCTTCTTCTGCAATTAATTTTGCTTGCGCTAATTGGTTCTCCAACAAAGCGACTTTGTCATCTTCCATATTTGTGCGATTTTCAAGCGCTTTTCGTATCCTAAATTTCGAAAGCAATTATAAAAGAGCATTTAAATATAAAAATACCGTAGGTAGAACTTGAATGAACTTGATACTTAAGTTGGCGGCTTATGTAGGCTGTAGACTTATCAATTAATTATGTATACAATTTGACAATCTGACAAAATGATTATTTATAAAAAAAATTGTGTACTAACCGTTCGCTCTCATCAGCGGCCTGGGAAGCTTCCGAAAGCTTGGTCGTGGCAGAACCCAAACGCTCCTCAGAGCGCTCCAAGTCTTCTTCGAGCAATTGAATGCGACGGTTCAATGCAGCAACCTCAGATTCGGCCTATAAAACAAAATATTCGATGTTCGAACGAACAAAACAATATAGCAAACATACAAATGTTTAAATTTAAAATAAATACTTAGTTAAAAACGAACTTAAGAACTTAGACACTAATACTAGAAATACACTTGAATTATACTATTTAAACAAGTTTCCTACTTTTGGTATAACAAAAATTAAAGTAACTTTCCCCTGATATTTGCGCTCTCTTACAAACCTAACCTTAGCCCTTTGGACTATCTATGTTTTATATAAGCGTACAAAATCAAATTTTCTTCGACCGCAGCTTGTGTTCCATCTGAAATTAGAATTATTTTGTTTTCTTCCCCTTTTTGCCGTGTCATTCGTCGAAATCGTTGTTTCAGCAGATTCGTTTTGAACAATGTCACCGGCGTAAACGCCCCAAACCTATTCGCAAAATGTTTGTTTGCGTGCGCTATCGATAACAGCTAAACACTACAAAGAAGCCTGTCAACGTTTTTGGGCAATTAATAGGCGGACGGATATATCGATTACACACTCACGTGTCAAGTTGGCAGCCCCAAAAAATAGGCAATAACTGCAAGTCAGACAAGGCATGACGTCAACGCTTTAAAAAGCAACCTTGCCAAAAATTAAAGCAATTTTAGTGACACATTTTTCCCAGCATCAGTTTTACAAAAAAATAAACAAAACAGAATACAAATTATAAAGCATATGACTATTAAAGAACGAAAAATATTTGACATTGACGCGAGATGCGATTGCCTTTTACAGAGAATGAGGGAGAGAGAGAAAAACACAAACGAATGCTGAAAAGCGCAAATGAATTAAATGTTTGTGCAGCACAGCATACGCCCAAAAATGGCTAAAAACGGCTTTGACCAAATGCGGCAACAATTGGACAAGGCAGTCGGGGTCCACTCGACGCGGGATGGCTATTTAGCCAATTTTGCATTGCATTGCAGTGAACACCCATACCGTTCCACAGCTGTATGTATGTGAAGCTTAGAACGCGCGTCGTAAAAGTATGAATAAAGTATGAATTGGAACCAAAACCAACCGCGCCGCCTCTTTGGCTTACGTCATCGTCCAAACAGTCGATAGGCAGGCAGCATACAAAGCACACATACACACATGCACATGTATGAAGCGTAAGTTTAACGATAAAAAACATTTCGTATAGGGGGAGCAGCGCAGCTTTCCAAAACACACATACGAAAGTCACACAACAAAACCCCGTTGATGAAGCAACACAAAAAAAATGCCAAAAAAATACTGAGCTTGAGTTTCGTTTCGTTTAAAAATAGCGGGAGTCGCTGTACGTAAAATGAGTGCGACAGAGACAAGGCAAATTTTTGGTCTTTGCTTTGAACGCTCATTAAGAAAACTGTATTGAAGATTAAACGCTTTTTCTTTTTTTTTTTAGCGCTAGCATATAAGAAATGCAAAGCTTAACAGAACAAGTTTTTTGGAAAATTGCCGGCAAAATGCACAAAGAAAAAAAAATTTAAAATAAGTAATAAAAAAACGATGAATATGCAAAAATTGCATGGCTGACAAATTGAACCAAAGAAATTGTTGCTGGCTTAGTCACAGAAACCTTGAATCTTTAATTTTTGTATTTATTTTTTGAGTCGAATTGCCGTGACAACGAAAAAACAACAATAACAGAAAGACGAGCACGGCCACGTTTGAGTGCGTAGGGTGTGTTTTATTGTTATATATGTATGTATGTGATGCATTTTTAATTATGAACCAAAAAATAGGCCATAAAACACTAAGCAGACAACTTCCAACTTGTATAGCGTAAAAGCTGCGATCTCTCAAGCATAAAATATGCTAACGTTTCATAGCAGTTAGCCACTGTCGTCTGTGTTGTAATCTCGCACTGTCTGACAGTTTACGAAATTACGAAATACATACTCATAGCGAAAAAAGAGAGGGAGTGTGTGTGTGTAAAAGGCAACAAATCAAAACCAATTTGTCACAATGAGGCATTGGAATTATCAGTGTTTAATGCATAACAACAGCACGAAAAGGAAGACACAACGCTGACAATGTGAGGGGGGAAAGAGAATTAACGCAAATGACATTGAAAGCATTGTATAAAAACCAAAAAACAATACTAAAGCACATTATGTTTTGTTTTAGCTTTAGTAAAACTAGAAATGGGGGGTTGAGCTAAACGTCAATCACATGACAAAAGCGTAAAAAACTGAACGCAAAAACTACCAACTAACGGGGACTAGATGACAGGCGAAATGACCTGCACAAAATGGGAATAGATAATGAAACAGAATTTCGAATTTGAATTCAGGGTGTGCCGTTTCTTTTTTTTCTCTCTTTGGATATTGTAAGGTTTTGTTTTTGCAATATTTCTGTGCAATTATTTAACAATTTAAAAAAAAAGTTCAAGGCTTGTTCGGCCAATTCGAAAGTTCCTCGAAAAAGAGAGCAAACAATTACGTCAACAATTTTGTCATTGCGGTGCAAACTGTGATTTCACACAGGCCCTTGTCTCGCTTGCGCAATTGTCTAATTAGAATCGAATTAAGCGCATATAAAAGCTTACACAAAGGGGCTTGTGCCAAAATGTGATAAAGCACACACGCACACAAATAAAAAATACATTTATCGTTGGCCATGGCGTAAAAATCATAATTAATCGAAATTACAACACCGCTATGAACTGAATAGAGAAGCCGGTTTGGATTTTTTCGTTCTTTACTCCACAGAATTTCCTCTTTAGGTTTTTTTCTTTTGCATGAGCTTATGTAAATTCTTTATATGTAAGGCATGTAAGATATGCTAATGTTTGGGCCCCTTCTTCGATAAGACGAGCATACATTTTGAAAGGTGAATGAATTTGGTCACAAAGATAACAGGAGTTTAGAACGTATCAAAAAATTAAAAATAAAACAGAAGCACACTGTGTGCTCAATACGCATATATCGAAAGAAAACAAATTGAAATTCGTAATAACAAAAGATACTCCAACAAAAAGACGACAGAAAGCCAACGAGGAACAAAACAACACAAATGTGCCGAAAGAGCGAACGACCGAGAAACAGAGAGAGAGAGAGATCGAGAGAGAATACAAGAGCGCGTTTGTCTGTGACAGTCTGTCAGTGTAATTGTATTTGTATGTCCCACAGTATCTGTGTACGTTCACATGTATATATATTTGCATTGGAAACGTTGGCACCGCCGAGAACGAAGAAATGCTTGCGCTGGCTTAATCATGGGCCATGATTTTATGCAAAAAGAATATGCTCGGGACTTGTCACTCGAATTTTGAAATACCAAAAGTATCAGGAAATAAATGAATTTTTGTTTGAATATAAAATATCCCGTTGCTTACTTCTTCACGCCGGACAACTTCAAGCTGCAGGCGCTTGTGAAATTCCTCGCATTCATCTTTATACTTTTCCATTTCTTCTTTGGTCTGACGCATTTTCTTCTTGAGTACATCCAAAAGTGTACCTTGTGGAATGCTGGTCGTCATTTTTGTGCTTTTGCTTGTGCTTGTGGGTGTTTGATAAGTGTTTACACTCGGACTTTGCGAAAGGCGGAGATGAGATACGTTTTTTATTTGATTTATTTTTGGCCTGCACACTTATATTGGCTTTTGCCTCTTATTTTGTGTATTTAATAAAATACCAAATTTCTTTTTATATTATGGCAGCACCAAATAAATTTAATTAAGAAACTGTGGAACCACCAACACACACACGTAGCACGTAGAATGAACGACCGAACGAAGCGACGACACAGGCAAGAGTATGCGCTAACCACCGGTTTTTTTTTCTTCTTTCTCTTCTACTGCTTTTTCTGCTTCTTTTACTGGTTTGCTTCGCTGTCGTCGTGTTTTTTTCCTTTCTTTTAGATTTTGTGTGTATGGCCGATTAGATTCTGGCGCACATTTATAAGTGAATTATAAATTTATATAAAAATAATTATTTATATTTTATTTAATAAAAGCAATCTGCCCAGAAACTATACTAAACACACACGCACACGCACGAACGAACGAGAAACGAAGACGATAAAACGACGCGAGTCTGCGACTGGCATTTGTGAGTACGTAACTGGAAATGAACCGCTGAAACACTTTGCATGCTCATGTCTACAAAGCGGCGGTGGTGGTTTATACAATGTGCGAGAGAGATAACTGCTGCCTGCTTGTGTGAGAGAGTTTCCAGTCTGACAGAGTGCCTCGCCTATGTGTCGTGTCGTTTTATACATATCTCTCTAAGTGTATGAGTGCGAGTGCGCTAGCATGTGTATATGCGGCTTTCCCGCTGGAAAACCTGTTAAAGCCGCTAAAAATTCAGTCTACATGTTTGTTGTTGTTTGCATTAATTAGTGAAGAAATATTTGAGATTTTTGCCTTATTTCTCCAATGCAAATAATATTATGCAAAATTCCGAACGACGACAACTGTCCAATTGCTCATATGCCATTGGAAATGAGTAAGCGGCCTGTCATCGAAATATATTTGTGTGCGTGTGTGCTCGTGTTAACCCTCCTCCTACTCCAACACATTCGCTAGCAACCTACCCCTGCCAACAAACAAGATAATTGTATAATACCGCATATAATGCCGGTACTCTATCAGGCTTATCAACACGCAAGCAGGAGCCAACACAAATGACTAATCAGTCGTCGCTGCAACGCTGTGTGATGTGTTTGCAGCAGGTTGCCGTCGTTGTTGTTATTGGTCCTCTGTTGGTCGTCTGTGACAGTCGGCGATTGTACAAAGCTCGATATCGATAACGATAGCGATAGCGATAGGCAAGGCGCGCGCGCGCGCGCGCAACAAGTGGAGGCAATTTGTATTTGGCAAATGACATAATTGCTGATAATACAAGCGACAAACGACAATTGCCAATGGTCAATTTCAATTAAAATAAGCACGCCTTACCATTTTTGGCCAGTGCGGCATTGAAAAGAAATTAAAAGTAAACGTCAGTGCCACACACACACACACACTACCAAAGTGGGATGCACACAGACAGACACACGTCCACACGAAGGTCATTGGCTGAGAGAACACGTAGAGAACGTGTATCGAGCATGCATTTAATTTAATATAAATATTAATTGAATGGTGCGCGTCAAATTGGCGAGCCAAGTTTAAAAATAAATACGTTTTTGGGCACAAAACGTATTATAAATGTATATGTACATACATATAACATTTTTTTTAGTTTTTTGCTGCTGTAAGCCAACTGTTGCTATTTATGGAATTCTACAGCTTAAAACAATTTTGTGGCAGTGTATTAGTGACTGTGTGTGCGAGCGGGGGTGTGTAGAAAAAACAAAGATAATTGTAGCAGTTGTAACATTTAGTCTGTTTTTTTATCGGATGCCTTTTTGGGCGCCGTCACACACAAAGTGGGGAAGATAGACTGAAAAAGGCGTGGCACCCTGAGAGAGCAACAGGTGCTCAAGAGTTACCGTTAACCGGTCAAACAATGTGCCTAATGCAGACCGCGCAATTGCGTAACTAATTAAACAATTGCTTACAATTAAGTAAATATGCATGTTGTCTTGGTCATACCCTGTACCTATTGCAAGTAGGTAGGATGGTTGTGTGCAAAAGGAGGCATCTCCTAGTCGATCGGGTTTTGTGAGTTTGTCGAAAGCTTCGAAGTTTATATTTTCATTTTGCATTCAACAAGTTTATATCAATAATTTTTTTTTTTTAAATCTATCAGTTTTTGGCTTTAACCAATTTGTTGACAGACGTTCGGTTAACTATGTGTACACATTTAGCTGCTATATTTAGCCTCTAAAAATGACATAAGAATCGGACAATAAACACCGAATTTATTTGAAGTTATCAATATTATTGATTAAAGTATATAAACTATTAACATATTTTTAAATAGTACTGGCTTCTATGACACGGTATCTTCTAGTAAAGTATTCCCTACTGGAGCATTTTTACTTGCTGTTGTTTTGCTTAAGCTGGATAAACAGTTGAAATACTTTTGCAATGAGCAATAAGAAAGAAAATATGCGTGTGTGTGAGTGAGTGCGAAGCTTAACACGTAGAGAAAACCTTCGCGACAGGTAGCGAACGATTAAGCGTAGTATGTATGTACATATAAATACATAAATATGTGACAATTGGGTCAAGATTTCATGCAAGTCGAAAAGTATTGCAATGGCCAAAGGGTTAAAGCAAGAACAAAATTCTGCGAGCGGCGAAAAGCAAACGAAGACGACGACGACGTAATCGCTGCGCAATGCACACCAACGTACACAACTAAGTATGTGTGTGCGAAAAAAAGAGCACAGAACGGGCAACAAAAATATCAAATTGGAACATTCATAGACAAAATTCGCCTCGAACCTAACCAAACTTTTGTGTTTTAGTTTTCGTCTGCTCAACGATTTTTGACGGGCGACAACAAAGGTTGCTTAAAGAGAAAGAAACATAAGTATGATTAGTGCAAATACATGTGTATGTACTGTGTATTCGATTTGGCCCCCCGCACCGCTAATTACCCGCTTCAGCTGCGTGTTCATGATGTTGTGCAGCTCGTTGCGAATGATGTTGAACTTCATCATTGTGTCGGAGCTGAAGATGGAGCGCCCGAATGCCAGGCCCGGATAATCAGCGCAGCGTCCCTTATTGCGGCGCGCCTCCCGCTCGGCCACGATCTCGGCCGCTTCGCTGGTACAGCGCAGCTTGGACCACTCCTGCGCCTGGCTGTCCTCATCCTCAGGATTCAGCACAATGCCCTCGTCAATGGCGCCCGCACTGAGATCTGTAGCAATGCTATCGCTGCTGACATCCATGACGCCGCCCTGTCGCTTGCTACGCTCACGCTTAGTGCTCTTTCCTGACGAAGATTTCTTTTTTCGTTCCGACTTCTCCTTGTCGCCTTTGTCGCGCTTCTTCTCCCTCTTCTTTTTACCGGTGGCAGGCTCGTCTGCCGAAGCAACTGCTGTTGTTGTTGTTGACGTTGTCTCGTCCAGCATGCTGCTCTCATCGGTCGGGGTGGGGCTGTTGCTGCCCAAAGAATTTGTCACCGATTCGCTGAGCGGTAGGCTGAGGGTGCTGCGGCTAACCGCAGTGGTTGGTGGTTGCTCCTGCTCCACCTCCGTCTGCACCTCGCCACGCAAATTAGAGAGCACACCCTTAGAGTCGCCGCGATAGAGGGCGGCCAGTATTTCTTGCACATTGGGCACATTGGGACGCCGTGTGCCCGCAAAGCGCGGATGATGCTGATGTCCGCGTCGCTTTAGCGAGGCTGGCACTAGCGGCGATGGATTGGAATTGGTGGTACTGTGGCTGCCCGCACCGCTAGTGCTGGACAGCGCATCGTCATCGGCGCTGATCCTATGCGACATGTCCAACAGATCGTAGTCGCTCCAACTCCAGTTGTAGTCCGAGTTCTCTGAATCGCTGTCCGCAACTCTGGAATGCTGCAGCTGTTGATAGTTATCGTAGAGTTGTGCTAGATATAATTCGGCCTGCTCATCGTAGTGCAGCAGATTTTCGAGCACGTTCAACTGCTCCTCGATGGAGCCCCAGCGGGAGGAGAGCTCCGATTTGTTGCCGTCGGTGTTGCCACGCTTACTTTGTGGCTGTTTTTGATTTTTCTGCTTTTGCTTTTGACTATCACTTTTGTGGCTTTGGAACTGTTTGTTCGCATTTATTATGCGTTTATTACGTTGATGCTGCAGCTGTTTTGTTGTTTTTGTCTGCTGTCCTGCAGCAGCTGCGCTGCTACCTGCTTTATATGGAATTGTTGATAGTACTATATATCGATATCGATATTTTGTGGGTAAAAATATCGCGCAAACCAGCTGATTTGCATATATATATCGATATCAATTGTGTTCGAGTGTGACCAGAAAAGTGCACAAGGCAAACATTGCTTTGCGCATAACATTTTGCGAATTTAATGTACATTTGCCGTGTGCACTTGTTTGTCAATTTGTTTTGTATGTAGCATGTAAGGCTTATGTATGTAAATGAAAGCATATGCTTTACATGCTACATTGTTGGTGTGTTTTAATGTACTTGTTTGTTTATTATTACGCTGTTGCTTTTGCGGCTGCTTATCGTTGCCGCCGCTTGTCAATAGATGGCGGTGTGCGCGCTTTATTTGGTGCGCAAGTGTTTGCCGACGTGCCGCGTTGCCAACGTATTTTTTGATTAGCGGCGTTTGCGTTGCCGGCTTTAAAGATGCCGTTAAAGTTGTTGTTGTTTTTGTTGCTGATGATGGTGATGGATGTTCAATTTGTGTTTTTGTTGCATTGTTCGCACTATTTGAAAGAGTTTGTTTTTTTTGCTGCTTTTGCCTGTTGTTTTTGGCCGTGGCCAAAACGACCGCCGCTTGATTTTTGCTATAACTCACTTTCTGCCACTCATATGCATTATTAACTTTTGCAGTTCCTATTGTTAATGTTTTCTCGTACATATTAATTATAAGTCTTTGTTATTGCTGTTGTTGCTTGTGATTTGGTGCGTGTTGGTTTTCTGTTGTTTTTGTTGTTGTTCAAACAGTTGTGCTCATAGTACCGTTAGTTTGACTCTTTTTTTTATTTTTATTGATGATTTAATACAGTTTTTTTTCTCGCTTTTTTCCGATTTCAATCGCGCGTTGAAATGAGCAAAGGAAAATTTTGTATTTGGCCAACTTCCGCTTCACGTTTTTGCATAGACGTCATTTGTTGTTGTTGCTGTTGTTGTAATGTGTCTTTTTATTTTATTTATTTATGTAATTGAGAAATCACTAAAATTTTATTTAAAGCTAATTAAATAAAACTAGTGTTTTAATATTTTTAATTTTGATTTTAAATGAATTGTTGCAATTATTGATTTTTTATTTTAATTATTATTTAATTTATTGTAATTATGCGGCGTGCGGCGGCTCGTTCTTCGGCCCCTCCGGCAGTTGCTGCTTGCTTTGGCGTTGTACTTGAGAGTGGTGGTGTGTGTGCTGGGCGATCGAATTTGTGGCCATGCGCTCAGCGTCTATTGCGGCGCATGCTCTCTCTAATGACTGCGCCCCCTACCAGGCGGCCGTGGTACATGTGCGCGAGTGAGTCAGCATTATGCACGCGTATGGTTATGTACAAAAGCATTTGTGTGCATGTATTAGTAATGCAGTATGATCGCTGTACAGGAGTAGGCAGAGAAAGAGAGACAGAGTGGGAGAGAGTCACTCTGTCAGTTCCAACGCCCACTCACAGTCAAGCTCTTACTCACTTTCTCTCTCTTTACCGAGAGCATGACCGTATGGCTCATTGAATTTTTCCTGTAAATTTTCGTTTGTCTTTTTGTTTGATTTAATTGCCGTGCTCTTGTTTTATTATCATATTTGCGCAGATTACTCAGCGAAGTTGTGTGTATCTCATCATCTTCATTATTATTTAAGATTTCGGGGCAGGGCGAACATAGGCGAGGGACAGCAACAAAAATTTATTGATAGTAATAAACGCGGCGAGCGTAAGAATTTTTTCAAGAATCTCTGAATTTATGTTGTCCGATAAGTGTTTATTTACTTAGGTAGATAATAATTAGCTGGTTACCTGTAGACACAAAACATTTTTTGAAATGCTGCCAATTGGCAACGCCAAAAAAAAAAAAATAAAAATACAAAAAAATACAGAAAATGTCCTTGAAATAGTTTCGGATCTCGCACGACGGAACGTACCAATCAAAAGTCAAATCAAATGAAATGGGAAATTTTCTTTAATTTTTCATTTGGAAACGCAACCGAACAGGCTAAGAAACATGTGCTAAATACTGCTCGGCTATTTCAATTTTCATTGTACCGAAGGTAACAACAAAACTTTAGCGAGCAAATATTTTGGCAAAACGTACAAAAACAAAAAAGCCACAAAAAAACATCGCATTTGGCTTTGCTCTTGCGTTATTTGATCTCACTACACATACATGCAGCACCCACTGTGCGTCTCTTTCGCACCAGTCCGAAGCTATTTTCAAGCGCTGCAAGCACGAATTTAAAAATAGCGCGCACCGCAGGCGTTGCCAACAGCAGAGAAAAAGTAAATTTCGTGGCGTTTTTTCTTTTGTTTAAAATTCCATTTCCACCTAAATTTTATGCTTTTCTTATGGAATCGAAAAGCACAAACATACAAAAGGCATACAATTTCCCCAAACATTTACTGGGCCAACAAATCGACATCAGCACGTAAAATATGCGTGAAATTGGTGACGGCAACCAGATGGCATCGATTTTTGAACCCGGATCCAGCCCCATTTCGCTGTCACCAAACCGTTTATACCTCAATATGTATATATATACTCATAAAAAATCTTATTCTAGTATTGATTTCAAGTGTATTTCTTGCTTTTGTCGGGATTCTGACAAATAGTTCACATCCAAGCAATGGTCATATATATGTATATGCATATATATATATATATACATATATAATAATATATATAAATGTTCTATATATTATTATGGTACTAT
>SCDT01001769.1:0-17058 GCA_004143765.1 Drosophila melanica
TTATTTTTATTAATTTGTATCGTTTTAATGACAACTGCAAAATTTTCGTTTTCCTTGACTTTTTGCGATGGTTAAGTAATGTTATATCATTCGCGAAAAATGCGGTAGTGTGGTGCAGTTGGTAAGAGTCGTGCCTCTTAACACGGGTGGACCGAGTTCGACTCCCGGTTGTGGAGTTTTTATTTTTCCATTTGTAATTATTAGTACATTTTATTTTTTACTTTCAACAGGCTAAATACTCATCAACTGCCGAGAGTTTGTGTGCTTGTGTTCATTTCTGGGNTTTTTACTTTCAACAGGCTAAATACTCATCAACTGCCGAGAGTTTGTGTGCTTGTGTTCATTTCTGGGTTCAGGGTATCGACTAGTCGGGCGGTCCCGACTAGGATAATCTCACTTGTTTCTACTTATTTTACTTTCTTATTAACTTTCATATCAATATAAATTGTATAAAGTTTATTTTTATACTCGTTCACGAAGTGAAACTGGTATATTGGGCTAGTGCAATGTCCGTCATGCTGTCCGTCAGTCCTTCTGTCCATTCGAATAAATGCAAAGATATGGATTTAAAATATTGGTTATATACTTAGTAGTTCTCCTATTCAACCATAGTGTTAGCAAATTTTGAAAGGCACTTTAAGATTTAAAGAGCTCTCCATTGACTGACATCATCAGGCTTTATAAAATCATAATATAATGTTGATTGAGTGTAAGTGTGTTAAAAAATATTAATTGATACATATAATTTGCGATTGTATTTCGACCACTTATATAGATTAGGGGCCTTATCAAGACCGGATACACTTATGTATATACCGTCTATCGTATAAATTGGCATTTATTTATTTCCTGGCTTTGACCGGCAGAAAGCGACATCTGTATAAACGATAACTTACTCTGTTTCATGAATATCGATCAAAATCGATATCATCCGCTGGTTTTCTTACCATATCTCAGAGACTATTCGGAGTTAGGGCCACAAACTTAGTGCGTTATTTTTGTTTAAACCAGACGCAGTTTATGATACCAATAAAAAATCTAATCAATAAAAAATATATATATTTTCAAAAAAAATACCCTACACTGATGGAATGCTTTAATAGGTAATATTAATGTTTTGCAAGTGTTTGTAACCAAACCAAATATTATATAAATATGTGATTCATGATCTACATTTAATTGCAGCTGTTCGAGAAATCTACAATAACGTCGCATAGTCGACGACTGGCGCTGATAAGCGCTCCACTCGAGATGATGAGAATTGGCAGGGAGCAGCAGAAACTTGGCTTCCTGGTGGAGTCATCTGCGGCAGCTTTGCGTCCCAAGTTGGCGGGCGATCTCTATCTGCGGATTGGCTATCAGTGCACGGACGACACAGTCGGCAGTGAACTGGACAACGTTGAGAAACTGCCAAATAAACTAAGTCAAACGCTGCTCTCGGGTAAATTGCCGAACTTTTTGCTGGCCGTTGAGGCAAGCAGCTTGCCGCGGCCACCCGGCGGTGTTAAGCAAACTGCCAGCTCGTTTGCCGGTCATGCGGCGCCGCTAATCTTTGCCGAGACTCAGCTGCAGCTCTGCGGTGTCGAGCAGCTTCTACAGAACAGGCGTTTCCAGCTGCTGCACTCGCGCCATCAGCGACGCAACTTTCACACCAAGCAGCTGAGCTTTGTGCCCGCCCTGGAGCATGAAATAGCAGATCTCGAGGAGCACGGGGCCAACGCCAATGCCGGCCAGGTGCTGGACCCGGGCACTGCTTGGAATCCAATTGACCTGCACAAGCATCGCGGCCGCAAGTTTCTCCAGCTGCTCTACGAGACGATAACCAGTCAGTGCATTCAGCGGGCCAAGCTGTTGCAAACACCGATCCCGCTGCTGCAGCTGCTCGGCGACGGCGTGGATGAGTCCACCGGCTGGTCAGCGCTGTGGCGTGCTCTCTGCTCCCTCATTTTTGGGCGAACTGTCGCACCGCCGCGTGAGCCGGCACGGCAAACGCAGCCGATTCGTGACACGGATCAGGGCCAACGGTTTAATATATCACTCCACGTGGTGCGGGCAACGGGTGTTCCAGTACGCAGTCGCCACATCCTCAACGTGGAGCAGCAGGGACGCAGAAGCAGCACAGGCACCAGCAGCGATATAAGCGCCAGTTTATTTGTTACACAAAGTGAGTAAATCATAACAATAAAAACTTTCAACTGAACTTTACAAAATAGTTTCCCAACGTAATTGGCCGTTTTGAATTTAAGCCTAAATTTCTACCCAATAATGTAATTATCTTATTATTTTCACCATGATTTTGTTATGTACATAAAAAAAACTTTCACTCCGTTTTCAGCAAAATTGTTATTTGCATACTTTCGGTTTGTGCAATGTCCGTCTTGCTGTCCGTATGAATGTGACTGATAAGTAAACTTGTGCTAGATAAAATCTTAAGAGTTTTGTCTACGCTCATTTTATCGCTTAGAGCATAGAAATATGTTTTTCCCGCATTTTTGAAATCAGATGCATCAAATATTAAGGAAGATCTCTTTAGATTTAATACCGAATTTAATTTTGTTTATTCTTATTAACGTGTATATTGATATATCGATAAAGTCCACAATTTTAAGGCTAGAGTTACCAAACTTGGTATGTAGATTGCGAACTTGGTATCCCGGCCACGCTAACTAGAACGCCCCCCATCGCCCCGCCCTGAAAAAATGGTATATGTCACTGGTTTTAAGCACAAAATTTAGCTTATACGCCAAACATCAGAGAAAAACAATTTTTTAGCAACGCCCCCTCCCGCTCTTATAATCGCAAAAACCGATATACCTGAAAACTCGTATCGATAAGTGTTGCTGATTTCCACAATTTTAAAGCTAGAGTTACTACATTTGGGATAAATGTTTTTTTTTTCAAATTTGGCATGCAGATAGCTGGTGACCTCCCCTAAAGATTACTACGATCACTTGCTATCCCAGCCACGCCCACTAAAAACGCGCCCGCCACCCCGGAATTTGTAGGGTAGATAGCTGGTCCCCTTTTTTTCGCATCCACCCTCAACACTGAAATTTTGTTCAAACAACATTAAAACAACCTTTAAGGTACAGTTGTAGTTGTCTATGTACAGGGTATCTACCAAACAGTCTTCTCTTCTCTAGTCCATTTCCTTGATCTTATCACTTTGCTGATAACTTTATTATATTGTTTTTGCATGGTCTTTGTTAATTCATTCTTCGTGGTGACCGTTCAGTTATTGGCCGCGACATGGATGAGAAAGACAGAGTTTTAAAGTGGTGCGCTCTGCTGGTCCTGCTGTGGCTATTCCTTGCTGGCACAGTAGGCGCAATACGATTGGATCGCTGTAGCCTGGCTCTGGAATTGGATCGATTGCAAATTCCTCGACGAGAAATACCCAGATGGGTTTATATTGCGCGAGAGGTCAGCCATTTTCAAACTCACGTAGTTACCGCTAGAGACATAAACCATGTGAGATACTGGGGAATATTTCAAATCAGCGATGAATTTTGGTGCAGGTCAGACAGTCCGTTCAACAAGAATATATGCAAAGTGAACTGTGAAGATCTGATTAAGGATGATATTAGAGCCTCCGTCAAATGCGCACTCAAAATAAGGGAGGAGACCGGTGACTGGAGTGCCTGGCAAAAATTTAATGGCGAAATAAACGTTAACGATTGCTTCTCGGAACAGGCACACAGTGTTAATAGCACTAATCCAGGAATTCGAGGTGGCTTTGCCAATTTGGAGCCTCAACAAAGATGTTTCCAACAAGGAGCAGGCAATTTCAATCAATTCAAAAACATGTAATATTAGTTTCTTGAGAAAAAGAATAAAATAATAAAATTTTTCATTTGTCTGCAAGCATACATATGCTTGTTTTAATAAATTAGCATATAAATAGAATAAAGTGGTCTAAGAAAGTTTTAGCAGCAGATCATTCCAACTCCTTATACAATGTATATTTATGTGCTTACATACATACATATATACGAGTACAAAAAATGTCACACATTTATTTTAATATCATTTAATGTCAGACATTTAATTGGCTTTTTAATTCAGATTTTCGTAGTAATTACTTTATGGAGAAAGGTTAAATCAAGGGCAACTGTTAAGATGAGTAACGCGCACATATTTAAACGTAATCAACCAAGTGCATTTTCGCTATCGTAAAGCCACACGGTTCAATGCCAAACTCATTTCGCCGCTGCTGCTGATACGAGCACAGAAATCAGTCGCCAGGCTGATGTCAATATGGCCGCTACCAATTCGCTTCGGTGTAAACTCGATCGTTCAGCCAATGGCGTGCGAGCTCACATGATTGTATGCGTGGTTTTTACAGACATACATAAGTACACCACAATAGTGGCGTATATACATTTTATTTGAAAGGGGTTTAAAAAGAATATACAAAATAAATAATATTTTGCAATTATTGCCATATCCATATTTCATATTAAATTTGGGCTTATATTATATTTAAAGAATTATTTGAATTTTTATTAAATTTTATGTTAATACATATATATTATTTAGAAATACAATTAAGAAATCCAGTTTTCACCAGCCAAAGCTAATGCGGTGACTGATATCACATACATACATATATACATACATACACACATACATACATATATACAGACATACACACATGTGTATAAAGAGAGAGAGAGAGCTGAGAGCGCAATCTATTTTACGCTCTTTAAATTGTGAGATCGCAAGTGCACCGTTGTTTTTTTTTTGTTTTTTTTTTGATTAATGTATTAATAATAATGTATTAATAGCTAATCTAATATCTAATCTAATCTAATCTAATAATCGTTATGTTGCAGCGCTGATGTACTCGAACGTGCGTCCCTTTGTCACATTGAGCTATGGCCAGAGGCTGTGCCGCAGTCGTACGGCAGAGGGATCGAATCCCACATGGAACGAGCACCTGCAGCTGCAGCTCACGGGTCAGCCGTGTGATCTGCGCGACGATCTGAAAATCAGTTTGTTTGACGAGCACATCGAACAGCAGTACACGGACGAGGCGTCCGATCTTTACCAGCGGGTGCAGTGCAATTGGCTGGGCGAATACCGGGTGCCGATGAGCAGTCTTTTGGCCAGTCGCAAGGTGAGTACTTGACCGCATTGGTTGGCCCAATTATATAATGATCTGATCACGCTTTAGTTTGAGGGTTGCATTGAGCTCTGCATGCCCAAGGTACTGGTGGGCTACAAACGACCTCTTATCGATTCTGTGACAAATATAACCGCCGAGCAGTATCCCGAGTTCAAGGAGAGCGTGCATCTTTGGTTTTATCTGAGCGTGGACCCGGGCTGCCAGCCGACTCCGCTTCAAATTGGCGGGCTTGCCTGCGCCGAGCTGCCGGAGGTGCAGCAATTTGTGCGCGAGCGGCGCCTGGAGGTGCAACAGCTGCTGCCACATCCTCAGCGCTATGTGGAGCCATTTATCTGCACGTCGCACGGGAAGCGTGTCTGCCTGACGCGCCTGCTGGAGCCGGTGCCGCTGCCCAACGAGACCCGGCTGGAGCGCATTTGCCGCTTTGTCTCCCTGCTGTGCCCGATGCGCACCCAGATGGATGCCTGCCAGAGCTTTCAGGGCGTTTGGCTGGACAACCAAACGGTGCTCGACAGCACCTGGTGCTCCGCCAAGGACCTGGGCGTCCTGCTGTGCAACTACATGTTGTCGCTCGGCCTCGAATGCTGGCTAGTACTCGGCCTGGCCTGTCCCTATGGCGAGTGCACCTTCGTCATCTATCGCCAGCCGGAGACCAACGATCTGCTGCTGGTGGCACCCAGCACAGGCAAGCGGTACCAACTACAGGATGTCTTCTGCCCATTGACACGGGTTTACTGCATTGTGGTGGCGCAAAACGTACGTGAAACCAGAATATATAAATAGTCGGTTGGAACCGACTATGCAATGCTCATCCGTTGTCTTAATTATTTTCGCTATTGACTTGAAATTTGTATATACACGAGTATATATACCCGAATTCAAGTCTCTACAGGCGGATAATAAACTCCTTTTACTTAATGAACGAATATAAGACAAGTAAAAGGGCTCTAGTCGGGGCCGCCCGACTAGGCGATACCCTAAACCCTGCGGTCTGTCTTTAACAACATTTCAATCCTTGTTTTCTTCTAAACTAAATGTATGATCGTTATTTAATTTTCGGGACTTATTCTGTAGTCTTCTTAGTCTGCAGTATTTGTTTTGCGGTTTTTATTGTGGAGAAGTATCCAAAATCCGGAGGTATCAAAATATAGCGCACTAAATTGTCTCTATCTCCGAATAGACTCCGAAATATGGTTAGAAAAACCAAAGGTTGACATCGATTTTGATCGATATTAATGAAACAGAGCAAGTTATCGAAAAAAACAACGCAATGTGTCCAAGATCAGCTTTCTAGCTTTTGTAGTTTCTGTCTGTACCTTATATATATGAATATATTTAATCAAAACATATATATAATTCAAAAATGGCTTTGTACATTTTAAATCGAAAATAAATATTTTTCGATATGTGCTTTCACAAAAAAATATATAAATATTTTCAAATGTGAAAAAGAAAATGTCCCGTACCGGATCAGATAATATTAAAAAAAAATTAAAAAAAAAATATTCCATAAAATTTTAACATTAGTGAAATCGATTTTCTTTTGCTTCTGTCTTGGAACCCGAACTCAGCTTTACCATTAAATATAGTGCTCCTAAGCAGCTATTCGAGAATATAACAAAATATATTTACTTTAACGGAGATGCCTCCTTCTGCCAATTACAAAGTCTTACACAAATGCATTATTATCCTATTAATAATAATGTTTATTTTTCCGCACAGATATACATCAATATTCAAGCGGAAGAGCGCGTCAGCTTGACGAATTTCAATGTGCAGGATGGCGACTGCTGGCTGCCGCTGTTCAACAAGCGCCAGGAGGCGCCTCAGTGTGGCATACACAAGCTGGACTACGTTTACAAGCACAGCTACAATCTGAGCCAACTGCAGAAGCACATTGAGCGCAAGATCATGAAGAAGATCAGCGCTTGGCGCACCACACGCAAAACCCTCTGGAATCGGTATGTGGCCATAATTGGAGTGCTGACCAACTGCTGCTAATCAAGTTCTTTCAGTGCCTTCCAGCCGCGTCTGCTAAAGATTCTAGCCGAAATGGAGAGCTTGAGCACATACACGGGAAGCCGCTACGATGAGCCCGCCTTCGGTGAGGAGCTGGAACAGGAGTATCCCAACTATCGGGTGAGAATCAGTTGCACTATGCCCATTGCATGAATCATTCCGGTTGTTATTTATCATATATACCTTGTCACGCGTTATCGCAGCTTTACGGCTTTACAATAAACTTTGCCTACACCAACCTGGCCGCCGTATCGGAGCGCATTCGCACCACCTGCATTCACTACAATAACAATGCGCTCGTCGAGTTCTGCGTGGCGGTGCATATTAACGCCTATGCCAATGACGTTCTGTCTGTGTGGGTGTTCCTGCTGTCCATCGTGCCGCTGGTCGGCTGATTGACGACAATGAATCAAACACCCAAAAAAAAAAAAAAAAAATCAAAAAATAAATAAAAGAAATTCGTCAACGATTGCGCGACGTTTGCTTTAGCTGATAAACATTGCTGTCTTCATAGATAATGCCGAAATGCCCAAAGCTGCTAATCAATAAAAATAAAACAAATAAAACAGTATTTTATCTGTGTTCGGTAAAAGGGAACCCAACTATTTAACTCGATTTACAAAACTTTTATGATAAGGTTCGCTTTGTGGCGTGGTTCTGGTTTATTTCTTTGCCTGCTTCGCCAGGTTCATTTCGGTTCAGTTTAGTTCACTGCGCACCGCCAGGCTACACAGACTGTGCACCAGACGTTGTACCACTGCCTTGTAGGCCATGTATGGAAAACTTTCTGAGGAATATGCGAAATTTAAGCGCTATGTGATATGGCTTTATAGCCTCTACGAGCTAAACACACAGATTGCCATTTGCGAGCCATGGGAGAAGGTCTTTTGCCGTAAGTAGCCAGGTGTGGCAACACCTATTTAGTGCTATTTAGCCATTAGCCAGCGATTAACAATCGCTAACCTGATAACCGCCCTCCGACTTTTGCACTGCACCCGGTCGGTATCTTATCTATTTCGGTCAGTTCATGTCAGGAGAGACAATGACTAACCTACTTCTGCCTGACACGATTAATTCAGGTTAATGTAATTGTTTCCTTTTCAAATTTGCAGACGTGCTCATCGGCAGCTGTTTATCCCTCGTACTCTATGCCTCGTTCGCGTACGTGCCCGGCTATTGTCTAACGCTTGTCAGCATTCTAATGCCGGTGGCAAGGAGTACAAATAGCACAAATAATCATATCAAATGTACGGAAACGGAGGGCATGTGCACCACCAGTGAATTTAGTCTTACGTAACATTTTTAGGTAGTTATATTTAATAAAGCATACTAAATTATTTAAAGATAACACAAACCGCTTTGATTTACGCTTTATCAGTTGATTAAACTGCCAAATATTTTAAAAGCTATCAGTAGCACAGGATGTATACATTGAAAACGATAACAAAAATAAAAGCCCGCTTTAATCATTATGCTGACGTTGCCACCCAGAAAAAAATCGATTGAGTTGGCAGTTCTGCCCATTCGCTCGAGTAAAAGCAACCAATGTTGTTCAGCAGCTGGCGCGTTTTATTTACGAAAACAATTGCAACATAAACGTTTATGTGAATAATGTCAAATGACAAGCGAACTGTTTATGTTGGTGGGCTGGCCGACGAGGTTACGGAAAGATTGCTAAACAATGCGTTCATACCGTTCGGGGACATTGCGGATATTCAAATGCCGGTCGACTACGAGTCGCAAAGGCATCGGGGATTTGCCTTTATTGAGTACGAGAATTACGAAGATGCTGCCTCTGCCATCGATAACATGGTAATCTCCAGTACTTAGGTTTTATATCACCGACCAGCTTATGACCCCTCCTGTTTTCAGAATGATTCCGAACTATGCGGCCGCACGATACGCGTCAATTTAGCCAAGCCCGTGCGCGTCAAGGAGGACAGCTTTAAGCCGGTATGGGCGGATGACGACTGGCTGCAGAAGCATGCGGGCGCCACATTGCAACCGGAGGGCGATGCAGATGCGGATAAGGACAAGGTAGAAACACCGTCAACGGGGCCAGCGGTAATTGAGAAGTCGGAAAAACGAAATCCTCAGGTGTACTTCGATATACGCATTGGCGGCAACGATGCCGGACGCATTGTCATGCTCTTGCGCGCTGATGTTGTGCCCAAGACAGCAGAGAACTTTCGCCAGCTCTGCACGCATGAGCAGGGCTACGGCTATAAAGGCTGCACCTTCCATCGCATTATTCCAGAATTTGTAAGTGAACATCAAAATGAAATTGGAGCACTCTCATAATTTCTATTCCACTCAGATGTGCCAGGGCGGAGATTTCACAAACCACAATGGCACCGGAGGCAAGTCCATTTACGGAAAGAAGTTCAACGACGAGAATTTCAATTTAAAGCACAACAGCTTCGGCACGTTATCCATGGCAAATTCAGGTCCCAACACAAATGGTTCACAGTTCTTCATATGTACCACAAAGTGAGGATTGCTGGAATCTATTTACACATAATATACATATTTAATGTCTGTCCCTCACAGAACCGACTGGCTGGACAATAAGCACGTGGTCTTCGGACATGTCATCAGTGGCGCGGACGTCGTGCGGAAAATGGAGCGATGTGGCAACAAATCAGGCACGCCTTCGCAAAAAACTATTATTTATGCTTGCGGCGAACTCAAATGATCGTTTAAAAATAAAAACAAAAACATAATTTAAAAAGTATTCCGATTTATTCATTTTATAACATATATTTCATAATAATTTGCTGTGACAAGACATCGATTAGAGTTTGATCATGATTCTGAAACAAAAGTAGATAATGAAGAATTAATGACATGGACAATTTCAATAAATTGCTTAAATAAATATGTTTCAGTTGGGGAAAGAAGAATAAGACAGCATGGTTTGAATGTCTCAGTAGAGGTCCCTTGACGGGATTTTCATCATATGAAGATTTTATATAGAAATTATATTTTTGTTAAATTTACCTTGAAATTTCCTTGGCTACCAGCAGTAGTAGGTTATAGCTGACCATGGATAAAGAAAAACCTGCAAGTAAAAGGATTCGATTAATTATTGAAAATTACATCACCAGTAAAATGCTAATTATTAATTTATTCAGACGTAGATAGATTGACCGCATGGTTTTGAAAGGGTTCTACTCAGAAGAGGGATCCTGATATAGGATAGTTCATCAGATAAATATATTTGTTTAATGTTTCAAATTATACATTGAAGTTAACGCACCTTTTTCATATTTTATGTTTGCTCCCCAAATAGTGATGGCTGGCATAGAAAAAGATTCACAGCTGTAAGTAAAATGGAAATTCTTTAGTTCTTCTGTTAACCAACAACCGTAATCAGGATAAACTTGGGTATTGTTGCATTCAGTCAGGGAAAAATTGACCGCATGGTTTTTATGGGTTCTACTCAGTAGAGGGATCCTGAATTAGGATAGTTCATCAGAGCGTAAGCACGAATTTGACTTTAGTGTAAGTAAATGAAACTTACCTCAGACTTTAGCTATCTCCATTTACACCGATGTCGACGCAGAAACTGCCTAAAATATAAAGGACAATTTTTAGTACACATTCTATCTACGCAATCCACGTTATATTTATATTTATATAATCAGCTTCAAAAATTGTAACATGTTTGTTTCTAATGAACTATACTGAAGTATACATCATGTTACGTTTTACAAGTTTTTGCTTAAGGTCTACGGAAAAAAGAAACCTACCTCGCAACGGATTTAAGCATTGTTTCCATCTTGATATGTCCTCAACAAAGATCGGCTGTTAACAAAGAAAAACACTGATTAGTGGAGCCAGAGGAAGTTAACAAATTTGTTTAATTGATTTAATTTTATCAGTATCCTTTTGGTTAATTTTCTTGGTTGGTCAGCATAGTTTTCAGAGTAAGTTTATCATCAAGATTATAACTTAGGGGGATTAAATATTTCAAAATTTGAAGCTTACATTTAGTTCCCATATTTTCCAGATGATAGAACCCACATATTGAGTGTCCTGTAAAGATAGAAATGATGAGTTAGTTCAAATTGATACATAATTTTAAAGAAATTACAAATATTGCATTTAAATTTCAGTTATATTTCTCCGCATTTTCTACTCAGTAGAACGAAAGTTATGATAGATAAAGGTATTCATCATCTAAGTGTTTATGAAGCACAGGTAAAAAAAAGAGATAAAACTTACCAAACTCAATTCAAGTTCATTATCTTTGAAGTGGAATACTGAAATAAATTAAAAATAAATTAGTCGAGTTATAAAATAAAATTTACGTAAATCAATTGTTTTAAATTCAGTTGCAAAAATTGCAGCCATGGGGTTTTTAATCACAGATATCGTACGGTAATTACTTTCATCACTTTCTAAAGACACGGCAAAAAGTTACCTATATAACTTACCTCAAGGAGTTACGAACAATCTGCTCCAAGTCAATGGTGTGAATGAAAATCTAAAAATAAATAAAAGAAAATTTTTTATACGACATTTCTTTACCAAAATATAAGTTTTAAGAAATATGCATCAGTTGCAAAAATTGCAGCCATCGGGTTTTTAATCACAGATATCGTACGGTAATTACTTTCATCATTATAAAATTTAATTTAATTAAGCCTAGAAACTTACCATGTTTCACCGATTGCTTAGCTGCCCCCTACTCTACTCGAGAGCCCTGTAAATAGAGAACAAAATTTGAGGTTAGGTTTTTCCATTTGAATTTTTAGCTTAAAGTACAGTTAAATTTAGTTATCAGAATCCTTTTGGTTTAATTTTAAGTTACAAATCAACAGCACTTTGTTCAGATTGAACTTATCATCATAAAAAACTTAAACTGGCGATATGATTTAATTTGTCATGAATCTTACCCAATCGGCTCTCGACACTGCTCAAACCGGTCTTCGACCACGTGCGTTTAAGCATTTGCGGCAGCTGCAAAAGAAAATACAGCATTAGTGTTTAAAGTGAAAAGGTATTTATCGAATGGAGTTCGTAATATTAATCAGTTGGCCGTTCTTATTCTTTCTACAAGATATGAACAGTAGCAACCCTTTTTCAAAGGTTACTACCATCCGACTCTTCAGAAAAAGAACAATCATCAATATGCCTA
Source organism: Drosophila melanica (assembly GCA_004143765.1). NCBI lineage: Eukaryota > Metazoa > Arthropoda > Insecta > Diptera > Drosophilidae > Drosophila > Drosophila melanica. The sequence continues at coordinate 12,291 of SCDT01001769.1, forward strand.
GATATGATTTTATAATACAAGCTTCGTGCTTACCATTTTAAATTTGAAATATAGCGAAACAGCAGAAAATGCTGAAATATCAGTGAAGATGATACAGCACTGAGTATAAATAATTTATTTACAGTTATTATAAACCCAAGATGCACGCAGTAATTGCGGATTGAAATAAGAATTCAACTCGAATGCTTGAGAAACGAAAAGGAAGTGAACGAGAACATACGCCAGTGTGACCAAGTCAATCAAGAAATAATATACACTTGAAAAATACCAAAAATATCGTTTACAGAAAACCACTGATTTAGATTTTTAAATTGAAAACTTTTTTGTCCTTTTTGGCTTGAGCTGTTGCATTACGTGGAAGCACAAAGAAAATAACATTATTCTATAGGAAATATTGTGTTGGGCACACAATCTCGCCGTGATAATGTATTGCTTAAATACTCTTTACTCAATAACATTATGCTAGGCAAGCGCTGTTAAATTTACAATGCATTTAACAGAATTGATATGTATCCCAGAAACCTACCAGAGATAAAATGTAATAAATTTCCCATAAAACAATAAATGTTGTATTAAAAAATTACGACTTTATTTAATTTAGCATAGCTCGTTAAATGCTATTACAACAATATATCAAGTACAATACATGCATGTTATAAAATTTACATTTAATATAAAATCGTTAATATTTGACGACTCATTTTCATATATGTATAGCATTGTTTTCCAACCTAAAAGGCATATTTTTATCATTTGAATTTCAATAAAATCTATCACAATATGAGAATTTCAGAATATGGAATTGCTCGATTGTCATCTATTTATGATGTTATTTCTGCGTCATTCGAGAACGACCATTTCCTGCGCGTAGAAATTTTGTTTTTGTATACAATTTTTTCTCGTTAATTTCAAAAGTATCTTTTGTATGAAGTGTTTTCTTTTGCATTTTGTTTAAAATTGTACTTAGTCATGTAAAATATTAGATACAATTACATATAAAAATATATTATCATTATTATTTAATAAAAATTTGCATGTTACGGACGGACAACATCTTAAAAGTTAAACATAAACATATAAAATGCTGATTCTGCTTTAAAATACATGCAATTGTATATTTTTTGTAATGCTTAGCTTAAATATTTATCTTTACATTTAAGGCCTAAAAATAGGCATTATATTGTTTTGAATATTTTGTTTTGTTATGTTTTTAAGGCGCGTGTTATCATTATTTGTGCGTTTATCTTTCTTTCAAGGGCCGTTGTGTCAAGGGATCTCAGTTCTTACGAAACAGCCTCATTTATGTTTGACCGCAGAACTAAATTTTAAATAACCATGTACGGTTCTTAAAGTCTAAGTCGTACTATATTGAATTACAAAAATACATTTTCTTATGTTCAATTCCTTATTGAGCTTTATGTTAGATACAATTTATATTGCTTTTGTTAGCCACAAAACAAAGAGTTTAAAATTAATTAGCATATTTTTGCATGCACATAGACTACTATAAAGAAAATATAAAAACTTTCAGTCTAACAAAATACTTGTACAGAATAATAATCGCTTGAATTTCGAGAAAAATATTCGATTTGTGGGTGGGTTCGACATTTTTGGGCACGGCGAAAAACTTCTGTTCAATAAAACATAGCCAATTTTTGTGTAGCCCGAATCTGCTTTCTACATGTGATATGCAAATATTTAAGCTCTAATGTTTGCACTTACAAATTATTCTATCAAATAAACATATAGACGTGCCGCCTCGTATACTGCGTAGCAGCCAAGGCATACTAATTATTGTGGTATTGCCTTTTTAACTAACGCTGTACACGACGTTCCTATATAAATTAACTAAATCTTGACAAAAAATAACTAAATATAAGCACAACAGTTTCGGATGCGCCAAGACGCGTTTCAAACGCGCCAAGAACCTGTTGCTACGTCAAATCGGGGGGTTTACTATAACTAACAGCAACATAAACAACGAAAATTCGACTAATTTTGTGGTGAACTGGCCATCAAAAAACTGATGTGGTTTCGCCTCATATATAAGTGCGTTTCACTTTTGTCAGAGTGGACGTTTTGCAGGGCAGCTCCTTTTCCAAATGTTCTGTTGAGTTCTTGCACTCGTGACTGCGGTCTTTTTCAAGATCCAGATTCGCTGTTTTCTGTGTCGTCGTATACGAATTCGAGTTGATTAACAAATTAACGGCCTTGCCGCTATTTTGATGCTTGAATGGTCTGTGGGGCAAGAGCAAAAAAAAAATCAAAATTAGCCAAAACGCAAACTTAACAACCAGAGTTCAGAACTTACATCGACTTTCCAAATTGGTTGTGGTGGCTGGCATCTAATCGATTCTGGTGGCACCCATGTTTCATTTTAATACCCACATAGCCGCCCATAAAGAATGTGATAAAAAGAGCGGAGACAATAAGCATTATCCATTTGTAGCTCGTAAGGACAGAAGCCTTTTGTAGTTCATTGACTACTGCTATCGACTTCTGGGGATCTGCAAAGAGCAAGCAAACAGGGATAGAGTCAAATTCTGAATGGTGCCTTGGCTCGAATTGTACGCGCCACTTACCATGCAGACTGGTCATAACCTGCTCGGGATCCACTGAGGCCTGCGGTACTTTGTTCTCATCTATGTAATCATTGAGTGCAAAGTCAGCACCGCCACCCGATGGTTGCTGTTCTAAGCTCGGTTGCACTTCTTCTGGTGCAGCCCCCACACTGGCGTAATGGAGTTTTTTCACTTCTTCCATTTGGGACGGGGCCATGGTAACAATAACGGGATCTACGGCAGATTTGGGGCATAGTGACGCGGCCGCCTTTTTGGTTGTGTTCAGGCTTTGCAAATAAGTTTTAGTGCCAAACTTATGCTGGCTGGCGGCCAGATTCTTGCACTCGTGCGTCTGCAAATCCCATGCACAGTTGGGATCTTGCAGGCTAAGGCAGCCCAGGCAGTCGACAATCAGCGAGCAGTGATGTAGCGGCACCGTTACCAAACGCCCATCGCTAACCACAACGAGCGTGTTCTTCTTGGAGGAGACGACTAACTCGCGCACAGGCGTGCCCAGTGTCAGCACCTGCATCTCTGAGATGACCACCGTACGCAGCCGATCTGTGGTGCTGTTTTGGTGCGTTGTAAACGTGTTGATGAACTTTGTCACTTTGCCATCGTCGGTGCCACTGTAGATGACGTCATACAGGTTGCCATTTAAAGCACGCACCTGCGGATCCACCGCAATGGCCGTTAGCCGGTGATGCAGATTAACCTTGGTCAGCAGCGGACGGCCGTGCACGGCGGGCACAGCGGTCTCCATCAACGGATGATTCTTAATGAAGTTAACCGCAATGCTGGTCAACGTGCGCGAGTCGTCCACACACTGGCCGGGACGCGGCTTGGGCACCTGCGTCTGTTCCACGGGCAGCCAATGCGATTGCGAATCCTTTTGCGACTTGAAGTCTCCATTAAATGCGGCCAGTATGTCATCCACGCGATAGGCACACACTGCCGAGCCGGGTATCGCGTTTACAGAGGTGGTGAACACAGCATAAACCAGCGCCTGGCCGCTGCTCTCCACGATCGGACTTATGGCCTCTGTTCAAAGGGGAGAAAAACATAGAGATTAGGACTGCCAGGCAATTGGCATATTGTTACTTACGTATCTCATCGAAGTAGAAAGGAAACTCGCCGGGCACCGAGCAGTTGAGTCGCGCCTTCAGGAACGATGTCCAGCTTTTGCCATGGTTGTAGGGACCACCGCGATCGTTCTTGCAGACACGACCCACGCGCGAGTAGACCGCTTTGCCGAAGTTCATGTACTCCATGGCGAGTTCGCGGAAGAAGAAGAGCACGTAACCGTTGCGTTCGATGGCGCCCACAAAGTCCGGCTGATTGAGCTGCTTCAGATCGTACTGCTCGGTGCGCAGATTCTCGCGATAGATCAAAGGATCACCACCCGAGAAATCGGCCACAGTGGCGCTGTACAGCTGTCCATCGGCAAACGCATAGGTGCTGTTGTGAGCAGGACTATACGGGCAGAGGCCCTGAGCCTCCACATCGCGCGTTATCTGGTACCGCGCGCTGTCGCCGCCAGAGCTGGCAGTCCCGTCCGCCGCCGCCTGCTCATTGTTGGTATAATGGCGACAGCGCGGCTTATACGAATTGGTGCCACAAAGCAGAATTTGACCGTCGCTGAGTGGCGCATAGACTCGCAAATAGTTGTGGCAATCCCATTCGTGTTTGCCTTTCAGCAAGCACAGCTCCCGATCGGCGTCAGTACTGGGCCACACCAGGCGACTGTTCTCCTTCAGACCCCGCAGGCTTATGTTGTAGATGACGTCCCTGCAGAAAGACAATCGAATTATTCGTTTAATTGCCACGCCTGCTAGTCGTGTGCAGCCTGCTAATTAACCAAATTGCCAACTAAGCCAAATAAATAAATGAGCCACACACACATACACACACGCACACTCACACATGCCCATACACACAGAGAGTGTATAATGTATAGAGAGAAGTGAGCATCTGTTTGCCAAGGTTGTTTTCGCGAATAATTATAACTCATATGGTTGAATCAAGTACTTAAGCACACAATTGCGTTTTAATTGGCATCGTTCATGCTCATGCAATTCCTAGTTTATGCTGATATTTAGACAAAGCTAGTAAAAAAACAAGTAAGAACGTTGCAGTCGGGTGTAACCGACAGCAAAATACTCGTTCACGTTCGTAAATATTACTATTTTAAAAAATTTCGGTATTTT